>CAXIWS010000274.1:3200-31877 GCA_964036195.1 Sphaerolaimus hirsutus
CTTTTGAAGAAAAAAAATTTTTGCCGAAGACCGGTCCCCAGCCAGGACCTGTGTAAATAGCCATAAATTTCCGCAAAATATTGATTATTAAACATGACCTTTAATAAAAAATTTGAAAGAATGAAAATAAGTGATCTTTTGGTGACGTTGAATTTGTCGCATCACCTTCTGTTGATCGTTATGCTGTAAGTCCAATTTAAGGTATACCCTATATTAGAGGCAATACGGTAGTTACATCCAAATACTAGTGCGCTGAGTTTATGTGATCAGTTGCACAATGGTGGAAGCGCCAATCAGCGTTCGCGATGCCATTCATTTTTTGGGCGACTTTTCAAAATGCAACCATGAAAATTTTGTGTGGCCACAATGTATTTTCGCATTGCGCGAGTGTGACCACTGGCAAATTGGCTGATAGTCGGCACTCGCGACAATGTAAGACTATGTTTTCTTTGCGAAACGCTGTGACAACACAAATTTTACAACTTCGCTTCCGCCTTTTTCAAGGTGTCAAACTTTGAGCTAACAATCGGCGCTATTTAGAATTTGTACATGAAACTTGAAGTCGATTTGCTCAAAATCCAAGAGCAGGACTTAGGTATCGACTTTTAGAATTTGACATCTCAATCAAATCTCGTTTAGCTGGTACAAGGATGTCCAAAGGAAGTTGGTATCGCTGGCGGAAGTTGATTTTATCCAAGGCAACTTTGATGCGAGTGCAGATTGTGTTTTTCTCAAACAAGATGGCCAGTGGCAAACGGACACGTGTTCATCGGCATTGGGTGCCCTGTGCGAAATGACCAGTGAGTGAATATTCTCAGATTCATAAAATAACACTTTTTGACATGATCTTGAGTGACAATGGGAAGGAATGATTTGAAATCTATTCCAAAAATAGGAAATTATTAGCAAACATGATACCGTATTTGCTTGAATAATCACCCTGGGGGATTATTATTTCATCAGACTTTTCTGAGGGGGGAATTATTCAAGGGGGGAATTAATCGAGGTGGGGAGTTATTGTTTCGTCAAAATTTTCAAGCATGTTTCTATCAACACATTTAATGAAATGTGCCATAACAAAATGCCATTTTTGTTAATATTGGGCACAAACAATTGATCAAATCTTTTAAGGGGGTAATTATTCAAGGGGGAATTATTATTTCCTCACTCGTCGTACACGGGGGGATTATTCGAGTGGGGAATTATTCAAGGGAGGAACTATTCAAGCAAATACGGTAGATAAAAATCGGATTTAAAAATTATTTTCATATTTTGCCAATTGTATCAATTAAAATTCAATGAAATGTACGATTCGCAAAAAATTGGACACGACACGGATTACATTGGACAGCATTACACAACAAATAGAGCTTTATCTAACACTCTACTGTATTCAAAGTATGATTTTTTTGCGATGTAAACTTAAAAATTGCCAAAAATCCAAAAATCACAAATCTGAGTAAAAATTCTGGTACTTACATTTACTCACCTTTTACTCAGCGTAAAAGTAAAGCATTGTTACTTTAAGTTTTCTGTACTTGGGGCGAGTAGAATTTACTTTACATTTACATTTGCTTTAACAAAAGTTCCGGATGTTTATAACAAATTACAAATAATCGACGGTCAAAAAGAAATCTCGTTTTCAGCATTGGCGCTACACACACTAGTTTTCACCGTGACCGATGTGAAAACTGAAATGGCGACATGGCGACATCCAGCCTACTGTTTTTGTATGCTATGTGTTTTAGTTTTAAAATTTTCTAATTTTAACTTTCATTAATTTAAATTCCAATATCAATTGAATAAAATAATTCAACCGTGTTCATTAATTTGCATTTGAAAAAATTTCGGTTTTCACACGAAGTCACGGTGAAAACTAGTGTGTGTGGGCACAATGCATCATTCCATTATTGCCAGTGCTTTTGCCAGTTTCAATATGATTACAGGTATTTATCCCCCCATGGACATCTTCCCCCGGGGGATGATATAGTCCTCGAGGACTATATCGCCCGACAGTCCTTGAGTTATGAGGACTATATCAACCCATTATATATATTTATGTAATGTAATACCTATTGTGTGCATTACATTGACCCGCTGCACGCGGCCTTGCTTTGCATTTGACCCGTTGCCCGCGACCCAGGGGCATCTGTTCTGCCGCGTTGACAATCGATTGCCTGATCACTTTCCCAGACATCGACTTTCAACGCTAATCCGCCCCGATAATGTTATGTTTCCTATCGTTTGATCTCTTTTTTCACCGCCTAATCTACCTCAAAACTTGACCACAGCCCCCCCCACTTATGTATACACGGCATACATGATACTCTACAAGTTTGGTTTACTTATGTTCCGCTTTGCTGAGCGTCGAAGAAATTCAGCGCCTTACTGTACAGCGAAGTGCGATACATCTTAAATACAGTAGTAATCAAGAAAATATAAAGATAGTAAGAAGGAAAATAAAAATGTGCTGTTCTTTACGCACTTGTTTACTCCAATTTTTGTGCCAAAGGACCACTTGAAATACCGATCCGCTTTTTGAACAGGAAGAGAGCAGTTCATGGTGCAGCGGTGTTGCATGTGTTGCATTATGGTAATCATGACAGACAAAACATCAATGCAACACAGACAAAACATTAATGCAACACGGACAAAACATCAATGCAACACAGACAAAACATTAATGCAACACGGACAAAAGATCAATGCAACACAGCATCTGTGTTGCATTAATGTTTTGTCTGTGGTCCATTTGCGTTTTGTCTGTTATGATTACCATAATGCAACACATGCAACACCATAAAAATGAAATCTCCATGTGATTCTGATCATTTTAAGTGTTCAGTGGTGAAAATCGGCTGAGAAATGGCCGAGAAATTGAGTTTTGAAGTTGCATGCATTTTTCTTCATGCACTCACACAATCGATAATCGATGCCAATGGGCCTAACAGACGCGTGCATAATTGTTGAGCGCCACGCGTCTATAAATAATTTTAAACTGATGCAAGTGTTGTTCTTGCATCACATTAGATAAAAGAAAACATAACATAGCACACATTCCCGTGGCCAAACAGACGCCCCAATAGAGTAATTAGAGTGGGCGGGGGACTTTTCAATGTACTATTTAATACTATTTTGTATAGAGGACTACTTCCGCCCACGTTATAAAAGTCAGGGTGAAGTAGTCCTCGGGCGGAAGTAGTCCTCGAGGTCTATATCAACCCAGGGGGGAAGATGTCCATGGGGGGATAGGGTACGTCACCCTTTCAATATGTGGTCCATTGTGCAGCGCCGGGCGCGTGCGCCGTGGGGCCGTGTGGAAAAAGTGGCATATGCACTCCCGACACCGGCGACCCATCCCAGGTGCCAAGCCCAGACCCTGTAAAGTGTCAAGTAGAGTGTCAAATGTCATGTAAAATGTCATGCAGTGTCAATTGTTATGACAAATGTAATAATAAATCGTCAATTGTCATGCAAAGTTCAGAAATATAATCGTTGCTTTTTTGTTTTGATTGACATTTTACATGACATTTTACATTCACATGACATTTGACACTTTACTTTACACTTGACAGGGTCTGGCACCAGTTTACATGCGCATGCGAGGGGGTTATGGCTGGTGCATACTGTCACGGTAGGTTTCTGCCACAGTCAACCATTATTTCTTATACATTCAAATATGTACCGTATTTCCTCGAAATACCCCCAGGGGGTTTATCGTTTCGCCAGCACATTTTGAGGGTGGTTATTTGATGGGGGTTTGGGGTTATTATTTCTTTAGAAATTTTTTAATTGAATGATCGTAGTAAAGAATTGTTTTTCATGCCAAAAACTGGTAATAAATGTGTCCAAACAGTATACATTTTGCCATATACCGTCTAATAGAAGAGCGCCGTTCTATTTTTTCGTCAACTTTTTTACCTGTCATTCTATTAGATGTGCCGTTCTATTGAAGGCTGCCGTTCTTTTTTTTCACCAATTTTTTCACACATTCCTCATTTCAACAAGCTTTATTTTTAACTAGAAGGATTCTCTCCGACCTTCGGTCGGGTTTTGTGGTTCTCTACAATTAATACCATTGGAGGAAATATGATAGTTTAGTTATCTTTGCCCACATGCTAGGCATGTGTTTTGAAATGTGGTATGTAATGTACCAACAATAACAAGACCAATACCAAAGATGCAATGTTTTGGAATGGATTTTTGTAAACTTCCGTAAAATGGTTGGGCATGAAACTCGGTAGTAAAATGTGGACAGTTTGCGATTTGGTATGATGGTGTGCAGTGTGCATTCTGTGTGGTATAGGTTTTGTGATATGAATGTGTGGTTTTTGCAAGGTGTCAAACTTTGTTGTTATCTTAAATTGGTTACATTTGTACTTTGCTGTGCTTTTTGTGTTTGTAAATCCTTGTGGTATTAATTGTAGAGAACCACAAAACCCAACTGAAGGTTGGAGAGAATCCTGCTATAGGTACCCACTACACAGAGGCTTGCAAAAACTGACACCCCAGTGGGGACCCCCGGGGAACCCCCCAAAAGTGGCACCCCCTGGAAACTGCCCAAAAATGGGACCCCCTAGAAACTGCCCAAAAATGGGACCCCCTGGGGCCCCACAAATATGGCACCCCCTGAGAACCACCAAAAAATGGCACCCCTTAGGGACCCCCCAAAAATGGCACCCCCTAGGGAGCCCCCAAAAATGGCACCCCCTGGGGACCCCCCAAACATGGCACCCCCTAGGAACCCCCACAAAATTTGGCACCCCCTGGGGACCCACCCAAAGTTGGCTCCCCCTGGGGACTCTCCAAAAATGGCACCCCCCTGGGGACCCCCCCCCCCCAAAAAAAAATGGCACCCCCTATGGACCCCCACGCAAAAAAAATATAGCATCCCCCTGAAGACCACCAAAAAATGGCACCCCTGGGGACCACCCAAAAAATGGCATCCCATGGGGACCCCCTCTAAATCCTGTAAACACAGCCCCTGGTTTGGAAACTCCTGTAAACTCAGCCCCTAATTTGGAAACTCCTATAAACTCAGCCCCTAACTTTCAAACTCCCATAAACTCAGCCCCTAACTTGCAAACTCCCATAAACTCAGCCCCTTATATAGAAACTCCCATAAACTCAGCCCCTAATTTGGAAACTCCCTTAAACTCAGCCTCTAATTTGGAAACTCCTATAAACTCAGCCCCTAACTTGCAAACTCCCATAAACTCAGCCCCTAACTTGCAAACTCCCATAAACTCAGCCCCTAACTTGCAAACTCCCATAAACTCAGCCCCTAATATAGAAACTCCCATAAACTCAGCCCCTAATTTGGAAACTCCCTTAAACTCAGCCTCTAATTTGGAAACTCCCATAAACTCAGCCCCTTATTTGGAAACTCCCACAAACTCAGTCCCTAATTTGGAAACTCCCATAAACTCATTTTCAGGTTTATGGTAATGTAGTGTCAAAATGGAATGAATATTTCAAATAATCGCTATCATCAATCCACAAATGCATCAATTCACAATTTTCAATTTTTTTGCCCCAGGGGTTAGACTGATAGGTTATGGTAATGTAGAGTAGAAATTGAGTGCACATCTCAAATCACTGCAATAAAAAACCCACAAATGCATCATTTCACAAATTGAAAGTTTTTGGGCCCAGGGGTTCATTATCAGGGTTTTAGTAATGTGGTGTAAAAATAGAGTGTATATATGAAATTGCTACAATCAGAAACCCACAAACACATCATTTTATGATTTGAAAATTTTTGAGCCCTGGGGGTTCATTTTCAGGGTTATGGTAATGTAGTGTCAAAATGAAGTGCATATTTCAAATGAGTGCAATCAGAAACCCACATTGAATCATTTCACAATTTTAAATTTTTGGGTCTAGGGGTTCAATTTCAGGGTTTTAGTAATGTAGTGTCAAAATGGAGTGCATATTTGAAATCGCTACAATCAGAAACCCACAAATGCATCATTTTATGATTTGAAAGTTTTTGGCCCAGGGGGTTTATTTTGGGGTTATGGTAATGTAGTGTCAAACTGAAGTGCATATTTCAAATGAGTGCAATCAGAAACCCAAAAATGAATGATTTACAAATTGAAAGTTTTTGGCTCCAGAGGTTCATTTTCAGGGTTATGGTTATGTAGTTTTCAGGGTTATGTAGTGTCAAAATGGAGTGCATATTTCGAATCAGTGCAATTAGAAACCCACATTGAATCATTTCACAATTTCTAATTTTTTAAGCCCTGGGCATATTTGAAATTGCTACACTCAGAAACCCACAAATACATCATTTTATGATTTGAAAGTTTTTGGCCCATGAAGTTCATTTTTAGGGTTATGGTAATGTAGTGTCAAAATGAAGTGCATATTTGAAATCACTACAATCAGAAACCCACAAATGCATCATTTTATGATTTGAAAGTTTTTGGCCCAGGGTTATGGTAATGCAGTGTCAAAATGAAGTGCATATTCAAATGAGTGCTATCAGAAACCTGAAAATGCATCCTTTCTCAAATTGAAAGTATTTGGCCCCAGTGGTTCATTTTCAGAGTTATGGTAATGTAGTGTCAAAATGGAGTGCATTATATATCAAATCAGTGCAATTAGAAACCCACAATGCATCATTTCACAATTTGAAAGTTTTGGCCCCAGGGGTTCAATTTCAGGGTTATGGTAATGTACTGTCAGAATGGAGTGCATATTTCAAATCATTGTAATCAGTAACCCACAAATGCATCATGTCACAATTTATATTTTTTAGCCCCAGGGGCCTCACTTTAGGAGTATGGTAATGTTATTGTTAACTCCCATAAACTCAGCCCCTAATTTGGCAAACACCCATCAACTCAACTCCCATAAACTCAGCCTCTTATTTGTGAACTTGTGTCAACAGCCCCTTATTTTTAAACTTCTGTCAACTCAACCCTAATTTATAAACACCCATCAACTCAACCCTGAATTGTAAACTCAGCCCCTAAAAACTCAAGTCAACCCCCTATACATGTGCAATTGCATTCTTGGGAAGCAACTTTGCCATCTACCCACCCTGTTTGTCAAGATTGTAACGTGTTTGTAAAGGGCATTTTGTACTAATAAATAGTGACTGCATTGTGTGCAAAAACACACACGAATCGGGCAAAAATGAGGCTGTGATTGTGCCTCCTATCTTTTGCATTGGGCATACTTTGCATGCAGTTCAGTCAGAAATATATATGTTCTAATGAAGCTTTAGCAATATGTTATTATCATAGCATCAATTTCAGATACAACACCCATTTGAATGCGTTGCATGTTACCTCTATCCATTTTTGATTCATTTTTGTCTTTTGGCACACTCCCAACATAATTCCTACCTGCCGTTCTATTGGAGGTGCCTTTCTATTGGAGGTATGCCGTTCTATTAGAAGCAATACAGTATATGTGTGGCTGCGATGCAAATTGACAGCACTTAATAACCCACTGTCACCACACAAGTTTTCAAAGATAAATGCAATAAAATATTTTGTGAAATATAATTGAAAACTAAAATATATATTATTGAAAAGTGTTTTTTGCACTTATGAAAACTAATCAGTTTTAACAAATGTATGTATTAGTAAATGTTTTTGTGAATTTAGATGGAAAACTAAATCTCACATTTTTGAAAACTGTATTATGCACTTTGTGTCTGGCAATGTGGTGACACATAAAGGTGACTACGTTGGTGAAGCATCGCCATTCAGTTTTCAAAAAGTGTATACAGATGAGAAATGAGATGTACACTTAAATGTGACTTGCCAAAATCAATGATTGCATATGACTGCACTTTTTGAAAACTAAAAATGCTAATTTACACATTTTGAAAGCTGTACAGTGATGCATCGCCATTGAGTTTTTAAATGAGTATTCAAACCGGAACTATGAAAACTAGCTTATATTGCCACATTTACAACGCATACATGATGTACATATTTCCAGGCAAGGGTATTTCTAGCAGGGGTATTATTTCTCAGCTCGCTCAGACCTGGGGGTAGATCAAGGGGGGGGGGGGTAAATTCAAGTGAAATGATTCAAGGAAATACGATACCTATAATTGGATGAGATGCGGTGATGACAGCAATGAATTTTACCTGCGGATAAATCAAATTTGCAGAACTACAAGGCACGTGGTTGGAGGATTTATGTACTACTAATAGTACTACTGATATGCTACTTGTTTTTGATAAATCAGTTAACCCACTGTCGTGCTATGGAACTTCGGCTGCAGACAAGATGACCTACGCACATGCTAGGATGTACTGCGATAATCAAGTAAATTAAATAAAAAGCCCAGTATCAATTTGCAAAAATGTGTCTGGCTAACTATGGCAGGCAAAAAGTTGTATATTTGAAAACCTTTTTGAATTTATGAACTCTTTAGGACTTTTTTATTATTAAATTTCACCACTAGAACAAAAAAAAGAAGGAAAAAAAGGCTAGTTACACAGGTCCCGGCCGGGGACCGGGACCCGGCAAAAAATAAAAAAATACAAAAATAAAAAATTGGCGTGTATAGGTTGTTTGCATGTTAATTAGGTGAATCATCACCAAATTAGCATGCACAAAATTTTTGCAAGACGGTTACACCTGCCAATGCATATTTTTTTGGGCAGGTGTATAAAATGTTGCGATTCAACTCAAATTTGGCATGCGTGTACTCCTTCGTTTAGTGAGTACGCATGCCAAATTTGAGCTCCGGGCAGTTACCGGGTTTTTTTAAATTTATACTTTAATTTTTTTCGATCACTATATTTTTGTATAGTGATCGAAATTTTGCCGGGGTCCGGACCCCGGCAATTTTGAAATGGCCCCGACCGGGGTCAAACGTCCCCGGTGAGGAACTTTTTTTTCAGTAAACAAATGATTTTGGTCCCCGACCGGGGTCGTTTGGCCCCGGTACCACACAAAAATTTGTGGTACTTTTTGGGACTTTGTGGTAATTGTCCCCGGTCGGGGCCAAACGACCCCAATGAGAAAAAATATTTTTTCAGTAAGTATTTTTTGTGATTTCACTGAAATATGCATGGTCGGGCTGAAAAGTCCCTGGACAGTGCTCGCCATTCGCGCTAGGGGTAAGCTACAGTCGTAAAATTCTCAAACGTATACATATCAGGTGTTTTGAGTTTTCACCCAAAGTTTCACCCCTCTAGCTCCACCCACTGCGGAACTGTGGGGGTTACAATTTCGGTCATTGTACTGATGTACACATGGTGCTCTATCTCAACGCTGCTTTAAGTTGTGATCATGAAACTTTGGCCAGTGTAAGCCAGTGTGTTGGCAATGTGCTGATAGTATTCAACACTTTCATCAACATCATTGCTATTAAGGTAAAGTTAATATGCAAATCAGGGTGATGTGCAAGAAACGTGTGAACTGTGATGGATGTTTTGGTGATCATCTGAGATCATGTTGTATTGCAGTGATTTTAATGTTGTTTTGAAATGTGCAGTAAATAATTAAACTCGGCGGACATGAAACGAATCAGTGATTCGGCCCTTGGTTACCAATGACGTATGTTTTTTAAATTCGAAGTTGAATGGACGGATTCCATTCGGTTAACGATACATTTGATTCAATTCGACTTTTATATGCGAACGATATGAATTTGATTGGCATATCGTTATTGAAAGTCGGATTGTAAGGCCGTAGGTCAGATCTTATCGTCGCAGCCCAGACAAATTCCTCCAAAAAAGTACCGCATGAATTTGGCACACGTCCAAATTCCTTGCGTTTCCTAACAAAAAGTTGAAGACGCACGATTTCCTTTCATGTCACCGAATTACCGAATTTGCGGAATTACCTAAGTCAACAAAAGATTCAACGAGTACGTGGGTCGCCATTAGCGGCAATTTGCGGTCGCTGAATTGGATTTGAACGCGAACGCGAATGGTGCGTCGCGCGTCTTTAAACTTGATTGCATGAAACGCAAGGAACTTGGACGTGTGCCAAGTTTAAGTATTCACACTCGTACAAAAATCCCGTAGAACAATGACTTCCAAAAAGTCCGCCGAGTTTATATACATTAAATTTCATTTGTGTTGTGACCAAATATTTTTGGTTGCTCAAATAATCCCCCAGTCCTGAGATTAGGGCGTCTATTCAAGGTGTTCATTTTGTATGCTTTATCTGGACATTGATTTTGAAGCTTAATAAGGTGGTCATTATGGGCTGTTTATGAGCGGTTGACGATTCAAATGATCAGGACAGCATGCAGATTCAATTTTTGTGGTCGGATTAGTGATGTGTAAATTTCATATGGTGATTTGGTCCAGTTGAATGAAAACGCATGCAATTTCAGAACTCAATATCTCAGCTATTTCTCAGCCGATTTTCACCAATAAACACTTAAAATGATCAGAATCACCTGGAGCTTCCATACTTATGTTCTGATTATCAGCTGCCACTCCTAGACCCTGTAAAATACCATGTAAAGTGTCATGTGTATCCAAATCTGATTTTATCATATCCAAATCTTATGTTTTTGTATCCAAATCTTACTTTACACATAAGATTTGGATACAAAAACATAAGATTGGGATATGATAAAATAAGATTTGGATACACATGACACTTTACAGGGTATTTTACATAATACATGACATTTTACAGGGTCTTTGACACTTTTCAGGGTCTTTTACAGGGTATTTTACATGATACATGACATTTTACAGGGTCTTTGACACTTTTCAGGGTCTTTTACAGGGTCTTTTACATGACACATGACATTTTACAGGGTCTTTGACACTTTACAGGTTCTTTTATAGGGTCTGGGACCTGTATTTATTGTGGCATAAACTGTATTTTCCAATGGGACACATTTCTCAATTGAAAAAAGTTAACAGTGATGCGATTGAGTAGTCAATGTTTGATTACTGTATTTCCTCGAAATACCCCCCGTGGGGTGATTGTTTCATAGTGGTCCCGAGAGGGGGGGGGTTAAACAAGGGGGGGGGGTATTTCGAGGGGGGTTATTATTTTGCCAGAAATTTTTTCAAATCCTAGTACAAAATCGTCATTTGTGACGTACACTGGGGTAGAAAAATGCATCAATAACTGACATGTATAGACTCCTGTAGACTAATAGTAGTATGTAGATGGTATAAACACTGTTCTAACGTGATTACGACATTGTTTCAACGTGTGTTCTGCACTACGCAGAACACAAACTGCAGTATTTGTAATGTACGTTCTCTTTACACTCAATTTGGGGGGGTATTTCGAGGGGGGGGGGTGATTGTTTCATAGTGGTCTCAAGATAGGGAGGGGGGGTCAAACGAGGGGGGAGGGGTATTTCGAGGGGGGGGGGGGTCGGGAAAATAGGGTAATCAAGTGGAGCATTTGATGTTTGCATGTGTTTCACTCTGCTCCAACACATGGTTTCTGCATGGTAGTTTTACAAAGTGCAGAAAACTCCTAACTTACATGTTTCATTGTCAAAATTGAAACAGCTACTCAATTGAGCCCTCAATAAATTCCACTTTGAATACCCCCACTTGAAAAACTGAACATTGAAAAACCTCCCTCTAAATAACTCCTCTATAAAGTTGGCCTTGAATGATGATGTAAAAAGCGCCAGACTTTTGGCACTAAGCGCCAAAAGCGCCATGGCGCTTTTCAGGAACACGGCGCCAAGCGCCAATGGTGCCAAAGGATGTTGGCGCCAAGTGCCAAGGGCGCCAGCGCCAAAAAATTTTGCTGCTCCTCAAGTGCAGTAATGCAGTGCTATTTACTTGTGTAAGATGCAAGATTATGCCTAATTGAGTCCAGTTTTCTTCTTTTTGTGATGTTATTTTACAGCTGAGAGTTCCGGTTGACAATGGCAAGCCATCGTGGAAAAAAGTGCTTCAATTTGTATAGATAATGTCATGTGTCACATAAAAGACTCTGTTTAGTGTCAAATGTCATGTAAAATACCCTTTAAATTAAAGTGTCATGTTTATCTAAATCCTTTTTTATAGTATCCAAAACTTATGTTTTTGTATCCAAATCTTACTCTTTTACATAAGATTTGGATACAAGAACAGAGGGTTTGGATATGATAAAATGAGATTTGGATATGATAAAATAAGATTTGCATACACATGACACTTCACAAGGTTTTTTACATGATATTTAACACTTAACATGGTTTTTACATGACACCTGATTACGGTTGGTTGTATAAAAATTATTTGTGTACAAATTGTATAAAAATTGTATTTTATAATAATTTTCTTCTTATTTCATTTAATTTATTTTATTCTTCAATTTTCCATTTTTTTTTAATTTTTTTTATATTTTTTTCTGAGATTTTGGCAACCATGCACCTGACATTTTACAGGGTCTTTTACACTTTACAGGGTCTGTTACAGGGTCTGGGACTGGCACCAGGTACATTGCATATAAACATATAATATTGACAATAAAACTTGATTGTCAACACAACGCAACACCATGCATTTGAACATCTCTCATCTGCCCATTATTTGGGAAAGTGTTGAATATCCTTGCAATTGCATGAACATGTATACTGTATTTCATTGAAATACCCCTGGGGGTGATTGTTTCATAGTGGTCCTGAGGGGGGGGGGGGGGGGGTTAAACGAGGGGGGGGGGGGTATTTCGAGGGGGGGGGGGTTATTACTTTGCCAGAAATGTTTTCAAATTCTAGTACAAAATCATCGCTTGTGATGCACACTGGGTAGAAAAATCATCAATAACTGACATGTATAGACTGGTGTAGACTAATAGTAGTACGTAGATGGTATAAACACTGTTCTAACATGATTACAACATTGTTTTAACGTTTGTTCTGCACTACACAGAACACAAACTGCAGTATTTGTCATGTACGTTCTCTTTACACTCAATCTGGGGGGGTATTTCGAGGGGGGGGGGATTGTTTCATAGTGGGCTCGAGAGGGGGGGTCAACGAGGGGGGCTATTTCAAGGAAATACAGTACAAAATAAGCAGTAGAGGGTTTGTTCTTCCTGAATACACTTACAGTAACACATTTACTTCTGTAAATCAAGCACACAAAATCTTTTCACATAAAATATTGATATATTTTTTGAACTGCTTGGCGCTTATTTGGTGCTTTTTAAAATGCTAGTGCCAAGCATCAATGGTGCCATGGCATCATAGCCAAGCACCAAAAGCACCATGGCGCTTTTTTGTAACACAGCGCCAAGTGCCAATGGTGCCACAGCAAAAAGGTGGCAAGCGCCAAAAGCGCCATGTCGGTTTTTGCTTTGGTGCTAGTGCCAGTCGCCAGTGTCATGACGCTTCTACATCACTAGCCTTGAATAACACCCCTTAAATAAATCCCTCCTCATTGAGTAATTCCTTGCTTGAGTAAGATGTGATTGAGATTGATCAGTCCTTGGTTAATTACATTAATTATCACAAAATTTGTAAAATGCAAAATTTCTGCAACATGGTTACATGCGCTGACGCATATTCTTTGGGAGGTTGTATAAAAATTCATCGATTTGTCTCATTTTTGGCATGTGTTTACTCCTTCATTTACTGAGTACGCATGCCAAATTTCAGCTCAGAGGAGTTAGCAGTTCTTATTTTTTAATGCTTTTATTTTTGTCAATCACTGTATTTTTGTATAGTGAACAAAATCCCAGTGGCGACTGGTCCCTGGTGAGTACAGAAAGGTCCCTGACACAATCAATTAACACAAATTTTGTGCACAATTCCTGTGTGGTACTTGCAGACAGTGCAAAGAAGTTGTAACTTACATCTCTCTTTGCCAAAATTGATAGAGCTACTGTATTTAGGTCTGATACATGTTCTACTGCAGGAGTCGGTGTGTCGCGCAGATTTCAAACGTGTTATATCGATGTTAAATGGTGTGTTCCTTATAAAGCACGACTCACTGATTATGGATCCGCTTAGAACTCAAAATAGACAAAATGGCAAAAATGTCCGCAAATGACTGTCTATCGCATAACACTATATTGTCTCATAATATAAAATTTTTTTAAATGTTGTGCGATCGCGCTTCAATTTGCCATGCGAATTTGAAAACACTTCCTGATATCGCATGCAAAAAATCACATTCCCAGGTCATCTGTGTCAATAGTTATGACACCGGGCTAATTCAACTTGTGCACAAGTAAATGGACTTTTGCTCGCGCACAATTACACTTGTAAGAATATCACTTGTGCACAAGTAACTGCATTTGCGGAGACAGCTTTTTTGTTTCGTATACAAAGCAAAATATACTTGTGCACAAGTAAACATGACTTGTGGAGCTATTATTTTGTGGTATAAACAAAGCAAAATGCACTTGTGCACAAGTCCACGTGACTATCGGACTGGAGTACCGGAACTGTAATTAAATGAAATTTTCCGGTCTGCCATTGAAGTGTGTTGCGCATCGGCAAACTTAGGGGTGTAATTAAAGAGACATTATGTTGTGCACTAGTAGCTTATATCGCGCATCTCAAGTTCGATTTGGCTACTGATAGAAATGCAAAAAAGAGGTCATAAATAGATGAAAACATAAGTACAAGTTCAGGAATCGTTGAATGTAACACACTTAGGTGCCGCAAATGAATAAATTTGCAAATGTAAACCACTAAGTAGCAAGTTACGTAAATTAAGCAGATTAATGCGTGTGAACTGGAAATAGAACACACGTTGTACTTAAAATGCACTTGCATATATAAATAGAGCAATCGATAAGTGTTCCAGCACACCCAACCCACTTTAATTACTCACTCAATGCATTTATCGATGAATATATGCAGTCAATTGTAGCAATGTGAAATAAGCAGATGTAGTGATTGGGGACATTTGGTGCAGAGAATTATTGACTGCATCAAATGCGGATTGTGCAAGTATAAATTTGTGTTGCAACTGGAATGTGTGAAGTGTTTATTGGAAGTACAGGTGACACATTTCTAATTCAAATAGACATAAAATAAACAAACATTAGAGAATTAATTAGTAGGACATTGGTGAACGTTTTACACCTTTTTGAAAACATTTTTCATATTTCAAGTCAAAGAGACTTGTGCACAACACATGTTACTAGTGCAGAAGTCAATTTTCCATAATCAACATCAATCGCTTTGACTTGAAGCAGAGGAGATATGTTTTCGTTCAAATCAATCAAATTAAATCATTTTGTCAACAATTAAACTTGTGCACAAGTCACGTGTGTCGTGCACAAGTCGCCATGACTTGAAGCAGAGGTGATACGTTTTTGTTCAAATCAATCAAATTAAATCATTTTGTCAACAATTAGACTAGTGCACAAGTCACGTGTGTCGTGCACAAGTCGCCATGACTTGAAGCAGAGGAGATCAATAACAGAAACACGTCCATGCAATCTGTACATGATCTGACACGCTGGGAGCGTCCCCGTCGCTCAGATCGGACACCTCGTTGGAGGTGACTAATGCCCAGCTAATTTTTCTTCATTCCATCAATGACTATCAAGTATTACTACATTATTTGTCTGCTTCAAGTCAAAACAACTTGTGCACGACACATGATACTTGTGCACTAGTTGTATTTCCTATAATATAAATCCGTGCAAATATGAGTGCACTGCAGCATGTTCTCATTGACATGTTCATGTTACTATTATGCTTATATTGAACTATTTAAATGGAATTTATTGTTTACCTCAGTTCAAAGCTGGCGTATGAATAAATAAATAAATAAATAAATTATCATATTTATATACATAAATAAATTTATCAGTACTTGAATATATGGCGTGTTTAAATATACTAATTTTATACAATTTCAATCTTTGTTGTTAGAATCAGGGAGTAATTATTTAAACAATTTTTAATTTTATTTGTCAATATAAGTAATAAAATAGACATAAAATTAACAAACATTAGAGAATTAATTAGTAGGACATTGGTGAACGTCTTACACCTTTTTGAAAACATTTTTCATATTTCAAGTCAAAGAGACTTGTGCACAACACATGTTACTAGTGCAGAAGTCAATTTTCCATAATCAACATCCGTGCATCATCAACATCAATCGCTTTGACTTGAAGCAGAGGAGATACATTTTCGTTCAAATCAATCAAATTAAATCATTTTGTCAACAATTAGACTTGTGCACAAGTCACGTGTGTCGTGCACAAGTCGCTTTGACTTGAAGCCGAGGAGATCAATAACAGAAACACGTCCATGCAATCTGTACATGATCTGACACGCTGGGAGCGTCCCCGTCGCTCAGATCGGACACCTCGTTGGAGGTGACTAATGCCCAGCTAATTTTTCTGATGTCAATTTCTGATTTCTGCTAATGTCAATATAAGTCATTTTCACCAACTGCGCAAAATATACGGTCAAAATAATGGGCAAAATAATGAGGAACGAGGTATTTACACATGTTGAACAATATTTGGAACATGAGCCGCTTTCTTCTTGTTAATTAGAAAAATTAAAGCGGAAACAATTACAAAAACGATGATTGTCACTTGGACCACCAGCAGTACATCCGTGGCGGCAATGTGTCTGGACGACGGATTCTGGGAGAATGAAAAGAGTGTGATTGAACTTTTTGGGAAATAGCATTGAATTAATCATTACGCACACGCACACGCACATGCACACGCACACACACACGCACACGCACACGCACACGCACACGCACACGCACATGCACACGCACACGCATATGCACACACATGCAGACACACACACGCACAGACACACACACGCACAGACACGCACACACGCACGCACGCACATGACTGGAAGTTATAAAAAAGCGAACTCACAACATCCTCAATAGTGACGGTGTCCATTTCGCCAATCGTGGTGAACAGCTTGGTGTACAGCTTGCACAGGTTAGTGTGACATGGCTTCGTGTCATTCTGTTCACCCATAGCGTCTTCCATCCCGTCGTTGTTGTTATGGGAACGCTGCACACGCAGTGCACCTGCAGTTCGAAATGAGACTGGACTGATGCGTATGTGACAGTGTATTAACTTCTATTTGCATGCATTATATTATAGAAAATATTACTCTTGCACAAGTCGAATGTGTTGTGCACAAGTCATTTTGACTCGAAATGGAAAAGACATTGCAAAATTGTATTTTAATTGATACGTAAGGATTGCATTCTAAACTCATCATTTTTGACAAAAGTTTGGATTTTACTTACGTTTAAATTCAAAAGCAAAACAAATTTACATATTTTTCAGCTTCAAGTAAAAATAACTTGTGCACAACACATAATACTTGTGCACTAGTCATATTTTGTATAAAACATCGTAAATATTTACATGTTTAAAAATGTCTTAAAGGTGTTACACAATTACACGGAAAAATGAAGTGTTAATGAAGGAAATGTAATTAATTAATGAACAAATCTCGCATTTTATGTAGTGTAACTGACCGTCATTGTCCAAAATTTGGTCTGTAACATTGACCAGTGCCCTGCGGGATTGACTGGCGTCATCGGTGACGTTGCGTGGTACAGATGGGGCGGGGGCGGGGGCGGGGGCGTCCGATTTGAGCAATGGAGCTGCGCAATGTAATTAGAATTACTCATTATGAATACATTCATTCAAATATCTTGTGCAAAACATCTTGTTCACTAAAGAATAGGTCTAAATACAAAGTTTGTTGACAACAATAAATTTCTTGTGCAAAAGTACTCGATGAAGGCACAGCTTACCGTATTTCCTCGAAATACCCCCCCTTGAAATACCCCCCCCCCCCCTCGTTTGACCCCCCCTCTCATCGATCAAACCTGATTCTGCTGTGGCCGATACTCAACTGCAACTCAACATTTTGGAGTCAATAGTGCCACTTCATAAAAATGGCGCCAATGCCATGGAAATGGCGCTACTTTGGAGTCAACAGCAACACTCCATAAAAATGGCGCCAACGCCATGGAAATGGCGCTATTTTGGAGTTGATAGTGCCACTCCATAATAATGGCGCCAACGCCATAGAAATGGCGCTACTTTGGAGTCAATAGTGCCACTCCATAAAAATGGCGCCAACGCCATGGAAATGGCGCTACTTTGGAGTCAATAGTGCCACTCCATAAAAATGGCACCAACGCCATAAAAATGGCGCTACTTTGGAGTCAATAGTGCCACTCCATAAAAATGGCACCAACGCCATAAAAATGGCGCTACTTTGGAGTCAATAGTTCCACTCCATAAAAATGGCGCCAACGCCATGGAAATGGCGCTACTTTGGAGTCAATAGTGCCACTCCATAAAAATGGCGCCAACGCCATAAAAATGGCGCTACTTTGGAGTCAACAGCAACACTCCATAAAAATGGCGCCAACGCCATGGAAATGGCACTATTTTGGAGTTGATAGTGCCACTCCATAAAAATGGCGCCAACGCCATAAAAATGGCGCTACTTTGGAGTCAATAGTGCCACTCCATAAAAATGGTTTCTTTTTTGGTGGTGGCTTAAATTTAATGTAGATCTTTTTTGACCTACCACTCGCAGCATCTGCAGTGGAAAATTTTATAAAGATAAATTTTCAATAAACTGCATCCATGCAAAATACAAGTGCACTGTGACTTTGCAGTGCAGTGACATTGGTGTAATTCGTTTCATTTCATAAAAAACCTCATAGCAATTGGACTAAAGAAAACTGAATTCGCAGGGCTTTCCTATTTCCATGGAAATATTTTTGACATGTTTTTTTGATATTTAGTAAACTTTGAGTGAAAATGACGTGTGCACGACACAAGTGACTTGTGCACAAGCAAAATTTTCAACAAACAGACTCCATGCAAATACAAGTGCACTGCGACTTTGCAGTGCACTGAGATTGGTGTAAATTTAATACTTTGTGGCTTTGTGAGGTGATGTTTCATTTTTTGGTGGTGGCTTCAATTTAACATATACCTTATTTGACGTAAGAGTTGGACCCTGCAATTTTATAAATGCAACTAAATATTAAAATTTTTAATGTGGGTGTGCTTTGATAGCATCTTAGAATAACAGAACACTTATGCACAACAATTAACTACATGAAACGTAAGATAAGTAATTCAAAAGATAAATGCAGACCAAATATAAAATTGAAGTACCCTACCTACCCCCTCTATCATAGGTATTGTCACTCACCATTTGCAGGAGGCTCACGATCTCCATGTGCAGGAGACTCACCACCAGCAGGAGGCTGAGCACCAGCAGGAGGCTCACCACCAGCAGGAGGCTCACCACCAGCAGGAGACTCACCACCAGCAGGAGGCTCACCACCAGCAGGAGGCTCACCACCAGCAGGAGGCTCACCACCAGCAGGAGACTCACCACCAGCAGGAGGCTCACCACCAGCAGGAGGCTCACCACCAGCAGGAATCTCACCACCAGCAGGAGACTCACCACCAGCAGGAGGCTCACCACCAGCAGGAGGCTCACCACCAGCAGGAGGCTCACCACCAGCAGGAGGCTCACCACCAGCAGGAGACTCACCACCAGCAGGAGACTCACCACCAGCAGGAGACTCACCACCAGCAGGAGACTCACCACCAGCAGGAGGCTGAGCACCAGCAGGAGCATGAGGCGCTCCAGGCTCATCATCACAATCGTCATCATTGTCGCGTCCTTTTTTAGCCTCTGTTCCACCACCGCCACTGCCACCATCACTGTCACTGTCACTGTCATTGTCACTGTCGCCGTCACTGTCGTCCTCTTTTTCATCGTTTTTGTCATCATCCAACTCCTTGTCACTGTCATGTTCATTGCTGTCCTCCTCAATGTGATCATAACTGACCCTTTCTCTCGGCTCATGTCACTGTCCTCCTCGATTTCCTCACTGTCCTCCTCGATTTCCTCTGCCTCCTCGTCTACGGTTTGCAAAGCTCGCCTTCCTTTATGCTTCCGTGGTGATTGCCGCCTCTTGTCTTCATCTTTGTCACCGGCTGCAATTGTGAAATGCAAATAAGTTCATATTTGTATTTATGTATGCATGACTATGCGCTTTGACACATTTTCTATTTATTTTACTTCAACTCAAAGTGACGTGTACACGACACAAGTGACTTGTGCACAAGTCAAATTTTCAATAAACTGCATCCATGCAAAATACAAGTGCACTGCGACTTTGCAGTGCACTGAGATTGGTGTAAATGTAATAAGTAGTGAAATTTTGTGCAATCGTAAAGAACCTACCAGTTTCGTCCTGTGGATCGTGTCGCTTCTTGAGATCTGATCGCACCTTCTTTCCACTTACAGTCGCAGCAGCTGCAGTGTCGCTCGTCTGCTGCTGAACAGTTTTTTTCGGCGTCTTCTCTGCACTTTTCGCATCTGCACATTTAAATTACAAATGTACTTGTTTTATTCAATTATAATACTAAAACACTCGTGCACAGTGTTTTCCTATTTGCATGGATACACTTTACAAAGAATAATACTTGCGAAGAAGTCATTTTTACTTGAAACATAGCAAAGATGGTAAGAACGTGTCAAAAATACATCCATGCAAATAGGAGTGCGCTGGAGTGGTATTTAGTAAACTTTGAGTGAAAATGACGTGTGCACAACACAAGTGACTTGTGCACAAGTCAAATTTTCAATAAACTGCATCCATGCAAATACAAGTGCACTGCGACTTTGCAGTGCACTGAGATTGGTGTAAATGTAATAAGTAGTGAAATTTTGTGCAATCGTAAAGAACCTACCAGTTTCGTCCTGTGGATCGTGTCGCTTCTTGAGATCTGATCGCACCTTCTTTCCACTCACAGTCGCAGCAGCTGCAGTGTCGCTCGTCTGCTGCTGAACAGTTTTTTTCGGCGTCTTCTCTCCACTTTTCGCATCTGCAAATTTAAATTACAAATGTACTTGTTTTATTCAATTATAATACTAAAACACTCGTGCACAGTGTTTTCCTATTTGCATGGATACACTTTACAAAGAATAATACTTGCGAAGAAGTCATTTTTACTTGAAACATAGCAAAGATGGTAAGAACGTGTCAAAAATACATCCATGCAAATAGGAGTGCGCTGGAGTGGTATTTAGTAAACTTTGAGTGAAAATGACGTGTGCACAACACAAGTGACTTGTGCACAAGTCACATTTTCAATAAACTGCATCCATGCAAATACAAGTGCACTGCGACTTTGCAGTGCACTGAGATTGGTGTAAATGTAATAAGTAGTGAAATTTTGTGCAATTGTAAAGAACCTACCAGTTTCGTCCTGTGGATCGTGTTGCTTCTTGAGATCTGATCGCACCTTCTTTCCACTCACAGTCGCAGCAGCTGCAGTGTCGCTCGTCTGCTGCTGAACAGTTTTTTTCGGCGTCTTCTCTCCACTTTTCGCATCTGCAAATTTAAATTACAAATGTACTTGTTTTATTCAATTATAATACTAAAACACTCGTGCACAGTGTTTTCCTATTTGCATGGATACACTTTACAAAGAATAATACTTGCGAAGAAGTAGTTTTTACTTGAAACATAGCAAAGATGGTAAGAACGTGTCAAAAATACATCCATGCAAATAGGAGTGCGCTGGAGTGGTATTTAGTAAACTTTGAGTGAAAATGACGTGTGCACAACACAAGTGACTTGTGCACAAGTCACATTTTCAATAAACTGCATCCATGCAAATACAAGTGCACTGCGACTTTGCAGTGCACTGAGATTGGTGTAAATGTAATAAGTAGTGAAATTTTGTGCAATCGTAAAGAACCTACCAGTTTCGTCCTGTGGATTGTGTCGCTTCTTGAGATCTGATCGCACCTTCTTTCCACTCACAGTCGCAGCAGCTGCAGTGTCGCTCGTCTGCTGCTGAACAGTTTTTTTCGGCGTCTTCTCTCCACTTTTCGCATCTGCAAATTTAAATTACAAATGTACTTGTTTTATTCAATTATAATACTAAAACACTCGTGCACAGTGTTTTCCTATTTGCATGGATACACTTTACAAAGAATAATACTTGCGAAGAAGTTGTTTTTACTTGAAACATAGCAAAGATGGTAAGAACGTGTCAAAAATACATCCATGCAAATAGGAGTGCGCTGGAGTGGTATTTAGTAAACTTTGAGTGAAAATGACGTGTGCACAACACAAGTGACTTGTGCACAACTCACATTTTCAATAAACTGCATCCATGCAAATACAAGTGCACTGCGACTTTGCAGTGCACTGAGATTGGTGTAAATGTAATAAGTAGTGAAATTTTGTGCAATCGTAAAGAACCTACCAGTTTCGTCCTGTGGATCGTGTCGCTTCTTGAGATCTGATCGCACCTTCTTTCCACTCACAGTCGCAGCAGCTGCAGTGTCGCTCGTCTGCTGCTGAACAGTTTTTTTCGGCGTCTTCTCTCCACTTTTTGCATCTGCACATTTAAATTACAAATGTACTTGTTTTATTCAATTATAATACTAAAACACTCGTGCACAGTGTTTTCCTATTTGCATGGATACACTTTACAAAGAATAATACTTGCGAAGAAGTCGTTTTTACTTGAAACATAGCAAAGATGGTAAGAACGTGTCAAAAATACATCCATGCAAATAGGAGTGCGCTGGAGTGGTATTTAGTAAACTTTGAGTGAAAATGACGTGTGCACAACACAAGTGACTTGTGCACAAGTCACGTTTTCAATAAACTGCATCCATGCAAATACAAGTGCACTGCGACTTTGCAGTGCACTGAGATTGGTGTAAATGTAATAAGTAGTGAAATTTTGTGCAATCGTAAAGAACCTACCAGTTTCGTCCTGTGGATCGTGTCGCTTCTTGAGATCTGATCGCACCTTCTTTCCACTCACAGTCGCAGCAGCTGCAGTGTCGCTCGTCTGCTGCTGAACAGTTTTTTTCGGCGTCTTCTCTCCACTTTTCGCATCTGCACATTTAAATTACAAATGTACTTGTTTTATTCAATTATAATACTAAAACACTTGCGACTTGTGAATCTGCACCCGTTACAGTAATTCATCAGTTTATTCAATTATATTTCTTAAAAGTTGTGAAGACTAATTTCTGTTGCGTAAATGTGAAAACAAGTAGAAAATAAATTTATAAATAAAATTGATCACCTCCCGAAAGAAGCGAGCGTTTCGCTTTAACTTGTTTTCCTTTTTTTGAGTCTCCACTCTGCTGTGTATCAGCACGTTCGTTTTCACGGTCACTTGAATCACTTCCATCACTTGAGCTGGACTCCACGTTTCTGTTCTCCATTCTATGTTTGCGAATACTCTGGTGGTCGCTTATTTGGCTGATATAATTGCGGTGCGCAGTCACATCTGGATCACACTCCTCAGCATCAGATTCGGCAGAGACATCATCGACACCCCTTCGACCAACCACTACTGACTTGACTGGCGAATGTTTGGCTGACGAAAAGTGCAGAGGTATTTTTGCTGCAATCCTCTCATCCTTCCTCAGTCTGTCGGCATCCTTCGGGATATCCGCCTTAAAAATGCGGCGCATTATGGCCGCACGGGCAACTTCAGCATGCAAACAGCGCACTCGACATGCACACTTGATTTTCATTTTATCCCGTGCTCTTTCATTATCCTCCACCATCACGGCATGCCAATTGGCCTCTCGCTTATCGCGCACCTGCATCAGTAAAAGTTTTATAATTTTTTATCATTCTACCTTTCATATAAAACATATGGATATTTCTCACAGATTAAGAATGTACAAATTTACTCATGCACAAAAATATAGAATATATAGATTTGAAAACCACTTGTGCACAACAAATTGGAATTCTGCACTATTCCTATTTGTATACTGATAACATTTTACTCATACATATGTCCATGAAAATTGGAATGCATAGAGACCTTTGCAATGCGCTGAGGCGGGTGCAAAGTTAATAAGGAGTGAGATTTAAATGCTTTGCATGCGTGAAGTACTTTGAACTATTGATGTATCTATTCAAAATAATTTTACTGATTCATGAGAAAAAAAGTTGGCTACAAGTAATTTATTCTGATTGCGCAGTTTTAGTATGTTTCAAAGAAACGGCATATTGAACAAACCAAAACCCATCCATAATCAGCTCTTCCATCCATGACCGAATATCGCGCGTCATCTTTCTGACCTTGCATCATCACCAAATGCTCCATGCGCACAGGCTCAATTTCCGCTTTCATCATTTTTCTCAATGTCTCTCCTTCCACAATATTACCGGATTTTATGACATTTACCAGACTTCGCGAATTTTTTACAAAATCTTCATATTCGATGCCGAGTGAAGCTGGTCTCATTGGCCAAGTAGTCCTGCACAAAATCATTTCATAGGAAATATGACTCTTGCACAAGTCACATGTGTCGTGCACAAGTCACATGTCTCGTGCACAAGTCACATGTGTCGTGCACAAGTCACATGTGTCGTGCACAAGTCATTTCGACTTGAAGCAGACAAGTAGTAAATTTTGTTTACTTATGAATCTAAATGTAAAAGTATAATCCCTAACTTTAGTCACAAATGAAATTTGATAAATGCTAAAATGTTCTGTTTCCAGTCAAAACGACTTGTGCATGACACGTGTGACTTGTGCACAAGTTACATTTCCTATAATATGCAGCTACTTATTAAGTAAATAATAGAAATGATTTTTCATGTGCAATTGCAATATTGCAGCTTCATTAAAAAAGATGGTTTGAATGAATTTCCACAATACAAATCCAACTGAAACGCATTAATAAAAAGAAAACAAACGCGCGGTAAAGGCCTTTGGCTCCAGCACCAGCAACAAGGTTGACGCATGATGCTTGCGTAAGCACCTCTTGCACATTGTCCATTTGCATTTCCAAATACAGTTGATTGCTGTGTGCACGTTATTTATATATTTTTGCAATGTTATATGCAGTGGTCCGCATGCCCTACCCAGATAATTAATGTAATGACGTAATAACGTAATGACATTATTGTTAGTTTTATCAAACTCACTGAAAAATCGTTGCGCACAGGCCCGCCGTGGATACCGATGGCGCATTCTTTTTTATCAAGTTGTGACAACCCTCGACAGCATTACTGTACACGCCTTTCCTCGATGAAGTAACACTGACTCCTCTTTGGTCATCTAAATACTGTGTATACAATGGTAATGTTTATACAAGCTGTTCAATTTTCAGGGCAGGGCAATGTTATTTCATTTTTGTTTATTTTTTTTTGGCATTCTTAAGAAATGGCTACACAAACTGGCTATTTTCTGTTGAGTCCCCCGAGTGTGCGTCATTAGGACAAAAGTGCAATCGTACAACGGTGGCTTTTATACAACGAAAACGCTCCTTAGGACAAAACATACAACCTTGTACAACATCTGTCGCTTCCGTACAACGCATGTCGCTTTCGTACAACATACGGTCACATAGGTAAAATATATGTACCGTATTACCTCGAAATACCCCCATGGGGGTTTATTATTTCGCCAGCAAAATTTGAGGGGGGGGTTTATTCGAGGGGGGGGTTTATTCGAGGGGGGGGGGGGTTATTATTTCGTCAGAAATTTTCGTAAGGATCGTAGTAAATAGTAGGCATTTGCGTACCCAAAATAGGTAATAAATGTGTCCAAACAGGATATATTTGGACATAAAAACGTAGATAGCTACACAAACTACTCTATGTGTAGCTGCGACGCAAATTAACAGTAATATACATCATGTACATTACGTACATGACGTATTTATTATGTACATGACGTACATCATTCTAAAGGGGGGGGGGGGGGTATTTCGAGGGGGGGGGGGGGTTTATTATTTCCCCAGCCCATTTTGAGGGGGGGTTTATTCGAGGGGGGGGGTTAATTCAAGGGGGGGGGGGATAATTCGAGGTAATACGGTAGTTAAATGGATTATCACAAGCGATAAATGAAAATACTAAATGTTCAGCCTAATTGCATCACCAACAGCGGAAGAGAGATCATGCTCTTCATCAGGCACATTTAAATCATGATGTTACACCAATTTCTCGCAACAGGTGTGGGAAACTCAATCAACATCAATATTGCCGCAGTATTGTATTTAGATATTTTGTATACAACGGACGTTGTACAAAAGCGACATGTGTTGTACGATCAGGATAAGTGTTGTACTAAAGTAGCTTTTGTCCTAATGAGCATTTTTGTTGTACGAATGCTACTGTTGTACAAATGGACTTTTGTCCTAATGGGATACCCCCTTTTCTGTTGATGCACATTTTCGGACCAGTCAAGAATCGTATGCATACTTAAAAATTCAATTCCAATTTACTGGTACTCCTGCTATAATTATTTAAAAAAGCACTGACCACATTTCGCGCTATTATTGTAAACGCTGTGGCAGTGTCCCGCAGACGTTTGAATGTCTTGTCAAAGTAAGAAATAAGGCCCTTATTTGCTGCACTCTCTTCATCATCTTCCACGTCACCACCGTGTCCCTCCTTTTTGCCTTTAAATTTCCTCTCCAAATGTCCCATGAATTTCTCCCGTTTGTCGTCAAAATCAGTTTCGCTTTTAGCCATCAAAACAGTAAAAAATTGATCCTTCAGTTTTAAAGCATTGTCTTCAGATAAATGACAATTTCTTAACTTTAAAGTCACATTATTGTCAATGTGCTTCCAGCACACCAGCACGTGCATCTGGGGAAAATATTTCTTGAACTGCGACACAATCCTGAGAATAAAAATTTGTCATAAAATGAATATGATTGTGTGCAAGAACAAACTTCAGTCGCAAGTATTGATTTGTGCACACGTAATGTTTGCGATAAACGTCTATTCAAATTCCAAATCAACCTCGCAGTGGTCTGAGTGTGCTGCGCACATTGCAGCGCATTTCTACTAGCACGGATGTAAATCATAGGGAATTTGACTTGTGCACAAGTTGCATGTCTCGTGCACAATTCATTTTTACTCTAAACAGACAAATAGGTAAATGCTTTTGAAAGTAAATGTAATAGTATAATCCTTAATTTTGTCAAAAATGCATTAAAGCACCGAATAAAATTTGATAAATCCTAAGATGTAAGTATGCATAATGAAATGTCTACGTATCAGTTAAAATACAATTTTGCAATGTCTTTTCTGCTTCAAGTAAAAACAACATGTGCACGACACATGTGACTTGTGCACAAGTCAAATTTCTTACAATATACATACATGCAAATAGGACTGCACTGCGACTTGTGCAGTGCACTGAGACGTGTGTAAAGTAGGGTGTCAAGTTTCCGTTTTCCGTTTTCCGTTTCCGTTTTCCGCAGGCAAATTTTTTCCGTTTTCCATTCCGTTTTCCGGCTGCTGAAATTTTTTTCCCGTTTTCCGTTCCGTTTTCCCGGCAACATTTTTTTCCGTTTCCGTTTTTCCGGCTCATTTTCCGTTTTCCCGGCTAAATTTTCAGTTTTTCCGCCTTTTTTCCGTTTTCCGCCTCAATTTCCAGTTGTTCTGCCTTTTTCCATTTTCCGCCTCAATTTTCCATTTTTCCACCTCATTTTACCTTTTTCTGGCTCAACTTTCGGTCTTCTGATCAGCCAAACTGGCAAAAATTCATGCAGATTGTCAATGATGTAAAAAAATTTCTGTTTCCAGCAAAATTACTGCAAATTTTTGTCCACTTCCAGCAAAAAATTCAGCAAATTTTTGCGATTTCCAGCAAAATTCCAGCAAGTTTTTCCCATTTCCGTGCAAAGTTGATTTTTCCGTTTCCCTTTTTCCGGCCTCTTTTTCCGTTTTCCGGCCGCTGAAATTTTTTTTTCCGTTTCCGTTTCCGTTTTCCGCCAAGTGCAAATTTTTTTCCGTTTTCCCGTTCCGTTTTCCGGCCACTGAAAAAATTTTTCTGTTTCCGTTTCCGTTTTCCCGTAAAAAAAATTTTTTGACACCCTAGTGTAAAGTTGATGTAAGGGAAATGGGTGTAAAGTTGATATGGAGTGAAATTGAATGCAAGCGTATATGAAAGTAGAATGGAATAGTTATGTATCACTTAATAATATAAATATAGAATAATAAATAATAAATAAAAAGTGGAAAAATCAGTGGGCCTTGTTTGTTTTTGAATTGAAGTTTAAACTCATTGAACGTGTGTCAAAAGTGTATTCAACAGAACATAACTAACATGAAAATTTTGACGAATTTTGAGAATTTGTAACATGACATCCTTAAAGCTATTCTAATTGCTAAATATTTAAATACTTCAGATACCATGAAATAAATTTTATTTATAATTAAAATTATAAAATAAATTATCAATGTAAAATTGATTTGAAATGTAAAAAAAAACAATGTGAATTTTGTATTTACATTGATACATAACTACTTCATTCACATACGTCAGTGCATGCACTAAAATTCACCCGTATCAAATGTACAGCCGTCTCAGTGCACTGCACAAGCCTCAGTGCACTCCTATCTGCATGGATATATTTTTGACAGCTTTTTGCGTGATGTCTTCTGCTTCAAGTCAAAGTAACTGGTGCACGACACATGCGACTTGTGCACAAGTCACATTTTTCACAATATACATCCGTGCAAATAGGACTGCACTGCGACATGCGCAGTGCACTGAAATGGGTGTTAAGTTGATATGGAGTGAAATTGAATGCACTTTCAAACAAAATATTTGTTGGAACAAAGAATTGCGTTAACAACTATAACTTTAACTATAACTTGTAATTTTACCATTGCAGTAATATCCTATCTATCTGCATGCTAGACATGCCTGCATATACTATGAGCATGGTTATAGTTAAAGTTATAGTTGTTAACGCAGTTCTTT
>CAXIWS010000275.1:0-131622 GCA_964036195.1 Sphaerolaimus hirsutus
TTTTACGGTCACATTTCTGCTTTTTTAGGAGTAACATTACCCATTTTACTGAAAGACGAATCCAATTTTGTTAAATATTCACACTCCATCACCTCAGAACAAGAACATGATGGGTTAGTATGAATTTTTGTTTTGATTCGCCTGGCTGATAGGATTTTTATGAGTTTTTGAGTGACAGGATGACATCAAATGAAATGCATCTCATAGTTGTTAACGGCAGGGTTGGTTTTATAAAAATTCATTTTAGTAAAATTGTATAAAAATTGTATAAAAATTTTATTTTATTTTTATTTTATTCTTGTTTCATTTTATTTTATTTTATTTTATTCCCAAAAGGCATTAATAAAATAAAATGACTCATTTTACAAAAATTTTACAAAAATTTTACAAAAAATCAGAAACATGCATGCAAGGCCAGAAAAATGTTATAATTAGACCTTACATGAAAAACCTGTGACAAATTTTTCCCTTACTTTTCAAAAGTTGCATGCAATATGTATTGTTAGCTAGCTGCAAGTGTAAAGTTACAATTATTGATGAGAATGGTTTGCATTTTCAGTAGGAGGACTACTGGAGTGTGCTGGGCACATTTGTAGAATGTCATGCAAAGTGTCAATTGTCATGACAAATGTAAAGTAAAGTATCAATTGTTGTGCAAAATGTCAAGTGTCATGTAAAATTTCAAGCAAAGTGGCAATTGTCATGACAAATGTCATGCAAAGTGTAAATTGTGTATCCAAATCTTGTGTTTTTGTATCCAAATGTTCACATAATATTTTGGAGTCAACAACAACAAAATTTGGATACAAAACAAAAGATTTCGAAATAAAACATGAGATTTGAACACAATTTGCTTGACAATTGATACTTTACATTTTACATGTCATAACAATTGACACTTTGCATGACATTTGACATGACATTTGACACTTTACAATGCTTGGGACTGCCCCCAGATCCATGAATAAACAGGTAGAGACTCGAGCAATGAGACAAAATTTTACAAAAAATATGAATTTTTATACAATTTTACAAAAATACAAATTTTTATACAATTTTACAAAAAATTTACAAAAATTCGAATTTTTATACAATTTTTATTTTTATTCTTAAATTTTCCATTTTATTTTATTTTATTTTATTCTTCAATATTCCATTTTATTTTTATTTTATTTTTATTTTTTTCTGAGATTTTGCCAACCCTGGTTAACGGTTCAGCGGATCGCTGCCCGCTGTGGTTAACCGTCACGATTGATTCATATCACATTTTGACATTGTGCCGAAATCATGGTTGGTTTTAGTAAAATTCTTTTTACTAAACTTGTATTTTTTATTTATTAAAATTGTATTTTATTTTAATTTTATTCTTGTTTCAGTTTATTTTATATTATTTTATTCTGAAATGTCATTAATAAAATAAAATGAAACCATTTTACAAAAATTTTACAAATATTTTACAAAATTTTTACAAAAAATCGGAAATCTTGGCTATTTACACAGGCAAAAAATAATTTTTTTCAAAAGTGAATAATTGGTGTGTATAGGTTGTTTGCATGTTAAAAAGGTGAATTATCACCAAATTAGCATGCACAAAATTTTTGCGAGACGGTTACATGCGCTGATGCAAATTTTTTTTGGGGGGTGTATAAATTTTTTTTCGATTTGTCTCAAATTTGGCATGTGTGTACTCCTTTGTTTTGTGAGTACGCATGCCAAATTTCAGCTCAGCACGGTTACCGGTTGTTATTTTATTTATACTTCATTTTTTTCTCAATCACTGTATTTTTGTATAGTGATCAAAATCCTGCCGGGGACCGGTCCCCGGCAACGTCAAAATGGCCCTGACCAGGGTCAAATGTCCCCGATGATAATTTTTTTTTCTGAAAACAAAGAATTTTGGTCCCCGACCGGGGACGTTTGTCCCCGGCAGGGGACTAAAAATTTGTCCCCTGTCTGGGACAAACGTCCCTGGTCGGGGACCAAAATTCTTTGTTTACTGAAAAACAAAATTTCTCACCGGGGACGTTTGACCCTGGTTGGGGCCATTTCAATGTTGCCAGGGACCGGTCCCCGGCAGGATTTTGATCACTATACAAAAATACAGTGATTGAAAAAATTGAAGTATGAATAAAATAACAACCGTTAACCGCACTGAGCTGAAATTTGGCATGCGTACTCACTAAACAAAGGAGTAATCACATGCCAAACTTCAGACAAATCCAAAAACTTTATACACTCCCCCAAAGAAAATGCATCAGCGCGTGTAACCGTCTCAAAACAATTTTGTGCATGCTAATTTGGTGATAATTCACTTTTTTACATGCAAACAACCCATACACGCCAATTATTCACTTTTGAAAAAATTTATTTTTTGCTGGGTCCTGGTCCCCGGCCGGGACCTGTGTAAATAGCCGGAAATCTTGGATGCAAAGCCATAAAACAATGTGCACACTAGAAGCATGCAGATGAATACAAAAAAATTGATGTAGACTTGTGACACAGGTTGCGACGTAGGTACCTATCTTGGATTTTGCTACTCCCGGGAAGATAGCTAAACATTTGTCTTTTTTTTTTGGGGGGGGGGGTGGGGTTGGGGGGAGGCTTGCGGGGTTCAATATATATGCTTTTTCAAAGTATGGAACAAAGAAAATGGAAAAATATCACGTAAATTAGTGACTTTTAAGGTGAAAATATATTTAAAAAAATTTGAAAATTTGCAATTTTAAGCAAAAATAATTTTCAATCACATCAATGAAAGCAACAACAAGGCACCATTTCTGCAAATTGGCAGCTATAATCTTAAGCAACAGGATTGAAAACTTTTTGTAGAATTTTACAGACACTCAAGTTTTTGTAAAATTGTATAAAAATTCGAAATTTGTACAATATTACTAAAATTTTACAAAAATTCGAATTTTAGTAAAATTGTATTTATTTTTATTAATTTTCCATTTTATTTTATTCTCCAATTTTCCATTTTATTTTAATTTTATTTTAATTTTTTTCTGAGATTTTGCCAACCCTGGCCAAAATCCTGAAACGTTGACATGAAATCCTGAAATTCTTGTACATGTATGTATTTGAACTTTTTAACGTTACTGAAAACTTTTTATAGAATTTTACAGACACTCGAGTTTTTGTAAAATTGTATAAAAATTCGAATTTTTGTACAATTTTACTAAAATTTTACAAAAATTTGAATTTTAGTAAAATTGTATTTTTATTTTATTAATTTTCCATTTTATTTTATTTTATTCTCCAATTTTCCACTTTATTTTAATTTTATTTTAATTTTTTTCTGAGATTTTGCCAACCCTGGCCAAAATCCTGAAACGTTGACATGAAATCCTGAAATTCTTGTACATGTATGTATTTTTAATGGTCAGAAATAATCAAGTTTACCTATTTGGTTTTCACTATACAATTTTATGCAATGAGACAACCCGACGAAACATCGGAGTCGTCCTAAACCCGTGTCACAAACATGTTTGGCACTGATTGAAAATTTAAAATAAATTTCTCCCGTTAATAGCTGGACAGCATCAACCCAACCAAAAATTGAATGTATTATATCCGTTTAAAGTCAAAATCAATACATTATCAATCGTATCTAAACAGAACAAAATTGTATAGTAAAATATTTGTTGACGGTATAGTAGTACATGCAAAAATTGCGTCATTTAGATTGCCCATTTTATCATTTTCTACATTTTACAGTCTTTATTCTTGGCCAAATCCCAGCGAAATGACGCCATGCCAATCATTGTAGAGCAAAAAGTCTGCCAAGTTTAAGTGATTGATGCGTGCTCTATTCCAGTGTTGCAAAAATGTATTCACGTTTACCCAAAATACCTGGTTATTAGGGTCATTATATTTATGTTTACGCTTTCCAAAAATACCATTACATTTTTTCACTTTTTCCCAGTACAATTACCCAGGTACCAGAGAAAACGTAAAAAATATGTTACACGGAACTGCATTGTTTGACAAAAGTAGTGTATAATGATGAGTTCAACATGATAAAATGTGAAGAGGGTGCCAATTTGGCAGCTGGAGAACAAACACTGAACACTGAACTTATAAGTGAGAAGTGACAAGTTGAAAAAGAAGTAAATTTATGCGTGAGAACTGAATAGCAAGTAAAAAATTTAAAACGTGTTTAGTGTTCTCCTGTGACTTGCCATTTTGTATTTTAACGTGCCATTTGACTAGTGATGTGAAAGCGCCATGGCGCTGGCGCCTGGCGCTAGCGCCAAAGCAAAATGCGCCATGGCGCTTTTGGCGCTTGGCGCTTAAATGCTGTGGCGCCATTGGCGCTTGGCGCCGTGTTTCCAAAAAGCGCCATGGAGCTTTTGGCGCTTGGCGCTACTTTCCAGTGGCGCCATTGGCGCTTGGCGCTACCATTTTTTAAAGCGCCAAATAAGCGCCAGAGAGTGATCATTGCGCCGCGGTGATTGACGCAGCTCGTGGTGCGTGCATGCGCTAAAACATAGTTGTGTGAAGAGGATGTTTCTTGAACGCATCATGGCAGATTCACGGAGGCTATAAAAATAAAATCAATTATTACATTCCCAATGCAGCGTTATGTGTGAAATATCTTACATGCTAAAAAGTACAAACCACGTAGCAAATCGCTGAAATTTTTTTGGTGTATGAATATTTGATCTGAGTTGACCCTGATTTCAAAATCACAAGTAAAAATCAGTCATAACCTAGGTGCCAGTTTCGCCAAATGAAAAGTGAGAAGTGAAATGGCAAATGCGAAGAGAAATTACTTTTTCATTTTCTTACTTTTAAGTTTTACTTCGCTTTTGCCAATTCACTTGCCGTTTCACTTTGCCTTTGCGCTTTTACTTCGCCTTTGCCATTTCACTTCTCACTTCTCATTTTACGGAACTGGCCCCAGGTCAATATCATTCCTATCGTTGAGGAGTTGAACATGAACACTTATTGATTTCCATTTGACCATTTTTGTGTTTTGATATTCAACACAAGTTATCGAAATTGAAGAAAAGGGTACTGTATGTCTCATCTGTACCATTAAAAGCAAAATAATTGTGGCGATGGCGCCATTGGCGCTTGGCGCCATGAGCTCCTGGCGCCTTTGGCGCCTGGCGCTATAGCTCGGGAAAGCGCCATATCGCTTTTGGCGCTTGGCGCCAATTTGCTGTGGCGCCTTTGGCGCTTGGCGGCGGCGCTAAGATTTGAAAAGCGCCATGGCGCTTTTGGCGCCGCTTTTCGCATCACTACATTTAACTTTTCTTGGTACATTCTTGGTTTTCTTGGTACAATATTGACAAAAATGGCCCTACACACACTAGTTTTCACCGTGACATGTGTGAAAACTGAAATGGCGACATGGCGACATTCAGCCTACTCTTATGGTATGCTATGTGTTTTAGTTTTCAAATTTTCAAACTTTAACTTTCATTTATTTAAATTCAAATTTAATTAAAATTAAATCTTTCAACCGAATTAATTAATTTGCATTTGAAAAAATTTCACTTTTACATTTTTCCCTGAGTAAAATACCTAACTGGTGTTTACATTTACTCACCTGTTACGCAGCGTAAAAGTAAAAAATTTTACTTGATGTTTTCTGTACTCGGGTGTTAGTAAAAATAAAATACTTAACGTTTACGTTTACTTTGGAAAAAGTTCAGTACTTCTAATTTAGGTCAAAGTTACAAAGTTACTTCTGGTAAAAAATAGTAAGAAATGTGTTAAGTTTATGTGGGCCGCCGACTTCTAAAATTCGATAAAAGCAGAATTGCCCACAGGCAAATTCAGCATAAAAAATTAGCTGGTATAGCATCAAACAAATCACCCATGATTTATAATTTCAAAAATATAACAAATACCTATAAATATATACCTTCATAAAATCAGATACTATTTGGTAAAATTTGGTGGAATGGGTGTTTATTGTAAATAGAATATGTTTCCTTTCACACAATTGACTGGGGAATTGGTATGAGCTGGAACTTGGACATACACTCCAGGAAAACTATCTTTAGCCTCCTGATCGGGAACAAAAAAATTCAATGTCTCCCCTGCTCACGTGAGACCTGTATCAGGGTATATATGGGATGAATTATTGTAGATTAAGGTACCTTTATGCCACATGTCAATTTTTAGCTTTCTGTGTGAGTTTCTTAACATTTGACAGCCATCCAAAGTCAAATTTCCGGTAGAAAAAAGTCTTTAGCCTTTTTCTGAAAATGGTCAAACAAGGGGAAAACATGTTAAAATGAAAAAAAAATCTGTGGTGTGATGTGAAAAAAATGATGCACAGCTCAAATATTTATCACTCTGTGAATTTATACTCAAAATGGTATACGCGGTGGACCTGATACTCTGCACTTGCACTGATTTATCATCATGTTCACAATCATCTGCCTTCGGTCAGCAGACAATTATCGACCCGGCATGGTTTCTATTTTTGACTTTGTGAACAAAACGAAATGTTGACACCGTTGCTCACAGCCACGCGCATTTAGCGAAATGTAAAAAAGCAACAAAAAATCGCGGAAGGAGCTGCGTTCTCGGTTAATGAAATATTGACTATGTATGCAGGAGGGAGACCAAATTTCTACTGTGGGGGGTCAATATAATGACCCTCCCTATGTATGAGTTCCACCCCTCAGTGACCCATATTTCATGTTTGGTTCGCCATTGAACCAGAAAAATCAAAGTTCTAAAGTCATTTTTCCTGGAGTGTAAATACATAGCTATAAAAAGCATTCAAAAAATCTGTGCTACTTCACACTCTGTTGTGTATCAACTTGTTTTATAAAAAACTCCAGTTCTCACCAAAACACAGAAACTCAAGTTTTTTTTGTTGCAAAAAAACCCTCAAAACACAGAAATTGTTATTTAAAAAAACCAACTTACACAGCTCATTGAGCATAATAATATGCATTGAATCCAATGGACAAGTCAAAAAATCAGTTTTAATTTTGGTACTTTCTGCTTCTGTGTTTCAATGTTCTACAATACAAAACACATTTTAAGTTTCCATGTTTCTGTGTTTAACAAAAAAAAAGAAGAATTCAATAAGTTTCCTTATTTAATGTCTGTTTTTGCCATCGTTGCTGACAACATGATGGACACATGCTCATTGAACACATTTTGGCCTAACTGTCACCCAAATGACAAAATATACCTATTGTTAAAACTGATCTGCCTGCATGGTGCATGGATAATTCAAAAATCATAAATCACATTTTTATTTCAGACAGCGACAGTTTGTCAAAACAGATTAATGTCTACATGCATAATCTATCTACCTAATTAAAGTTTGAAACACTGAGAACAGGCATAAATTCCCAAAAGTAACAACACTGAAACATTGTATAAAAATTGTGGCTGGTTCAGGTTTCAGGGTCTTTCATCTGACCTGAAACCAGCTGGGGGTGACCCGACCCCATCTTCAGAGATGAAATCACCCAATGAAAAAAGAAAAGCCCCCCCTGATAAATTTACATTGGGTGATCGGGTAAACATAGGTTCTGTATCCAGTCTAGATCATAAAAACTACTCACCGTTGTTGGATCGGTAGCATCAACTGTTTCTTCAGCACTTGACGCCATTTCGGTGCGAACAGCTTCGACTAAAACGATCGCTCGGTGTAGGGCATCTGCGCAGGATTTTATAATTTTGACCAAACTCAACAACAGCGGCTGATTACCGTATTACCTCGAATTACCCCCTTGAATTGACCCCCCCTCGAAATACCCCCTAAAATTAAGCCTCTGTCTGGGCACATTTTTATTATTATCCTGATTTACTATATTTGCTTGAATAATCCCCCTGGGGGATTATTATTTCGCCAGACTTTTTTGAGGGGGGAACTATTCGAGGGGGGGGGGAATTATTCGAGGGGGGGGAATTATTCTTTCATCAAAATATTCCTGCATCTTTCTATCAAGTCATTTCACGAAATGTGCTTTTTTAACACAAAAACATGCCATTTTTGTTAGAATTTGGCACAACTAATTGATGAAACATCTTTAAGGGGGGATTATTCGAGGGGAGAATTATTATTTCCTCACTCGTCTTACAGGGGGGATTATATGAGGGGGGAATTGTTCAAGGGGGGAACTATTTAAGCAAATACGGTATGTATGCTGAGTAGGCATGTCAAATGAACAAAACGTGCATACCGCGGAATAACAACGCGTGCCGTAAGGCACAACAATAGAACGTTCAAACCAAGTGGATATTTCATTACTGTGCAGCTCGTCATGTAAATATTTCAACTTGGCTAATATTTTGACTTGTGAAACGTTACATGCTGACTGTTTGCTGACAATAGGCTGACATACATTTGTTTACAGTTGTCATCAAACTGTCAGCGTATGTTATCCGATTGTCAGTACATTGTCAGCGTATGTCATTGAGCTGCAAGCATTTTTAGAAAGCAGCAGTGTTGCTGTCAGTAAGCTGTCAGCATATTGACTGAGAATGCCTTGCATACAAGCGAAATTTGGGCATGTACAATTTATTCGGCCCAAAGTAAGCATGTGGGGTAAATTTGTGCAGCAAACAGTTTAAATAAGTATATAAATGATCAACAACGACATCAAAAACAATGTTAACAGTAAATAAACTATCACTTCTCATCAATACAGTCTTGCAGGTGCATCTTTCCTGTGCAGCATTTTACAAGCATCTTGCATTTTTCTTTATTTGATGCCATTACTTGGCATCTATGTGCTATCGCATTCAGTAAATCACTGGCAGTCCTAATCTGCTTGTCAAACAAAGCATCCCAATGTGGCACACCAATTGGCACCATAGATATTGGCCTGTTTTTACACTGTTTGTGCACAGACACATTGCTGTTGAGAAGAGAGGGGCTCGATTTGATTGGTACTGTACTGTAGTTAGAGGTCCACACCTCTTGCACTGAAATGAGATTGAAAGTACAAATTTGTGATTGTTAAAACTAGTCCTCATGATGATTTATTTTCATATTGAGTTTCATTTAGTTGCAAATAATAATAATTCATTTATCACCCTAACATTCCATTCACTGCTTTTGCTTTACACATACCTATGTAGGTAATGTTGAGCTCATTTATTTTTGGGTCAAACAAATAGCCTAATCTTGTACATTTCGTCAAAAAACTGTCAGCGAGCTGCAGCATGCAATAGTTCAGTTGTCAGCGAGCTGTCAGTACGTTGAAATATTTTGTCAGCGAGCTGTCACATTTTTTTATGGATTTCATTGGCACAGTCATTTCATAAAAAAAGAAACCAGCAAAAAAAATCCCACACAAAACTTGAGTAAGACCACTTTTTATGATGGGAAAACACCACCCCACAATTTTTTAGACAACAAAATGCAATAACAGTTCACGTAATGTAAACTGAAAGATAGCTCTGTAAACAAATAATTTGAATAAACCCCCGCAGACATCGTGTCAGCTATTCATAGCCTAAGGATCCTGCGCGGCATGCGCAGCCATGCAGTGAGCTGTGCAGTGCCCTGACAGAGCACTGCATGTGATGAAGCCACCGAAGTCAGCGTCTTCAACCACCGATTCCGGCAACTCCAAGACCGTAGTGAGTGACGGCCTCTAGAGTAGTTGGATTTTCTCATTGTAGCCGAACGTCCACTTGTCGACAGCCAAGTTGAGTTTATTTCATTGTCGCGTGTTGAAAAGGGGTTTAGAGATTGTTTCAGGTACTTTATTTCAATCAGATTTGAATACAAAAGCGCAAAGTTAGCGAGCTTCCTAGTCAAAGTTTCTACCTGGTCGCAAAATGTGAAAACAGTTGAGGTGTCTATCCACTTATAAATTTTTTAGATATACACTACCATGCAGAATAGTTGGGACTTTTCACCCTTAGGAAACTGGAGGCTTTTTATCCACCACACTTTTGTTGCTTCCCCTTCTTTTGCACCTTGCCCAATTTTGATGATGTTCAAGTATGTTTGGGTTTGGTGATGGGCTCCAACCTGGCAAATCTGGCCATGTGTCTGATGTTCAATAACTTTGCCATTTCTGGGCTGATTTTGACCGTTCAACATTTAAAATGATCAGGACAACCGGTCGACTGCATTTTTTTGTTGAATCAGTGATGTCTAAATTCCTTATGTTGATTTGACCCGGTTTTTCAGCATGAAACATATTTTTTCCTGAACATGCTATCATATACTTTAGACAACGAGGTTTCATATAAAAAAAAATGAGCTCAATAAACTCTCATTCCAATCAAAGGTTATGGGACTTCAAACTGATTGGTGGCATCCAAATTCATTATGTTGATTTTTCTGGGGTTTCCAACAAACAAATTTTGCTTTTGAACATGCCAACATATACTTTAGACATCGAGCATTCAGATTGCAGAATGTTTTTTTGTTAATATCACTTTCCAATCAAAAGTTATAGCATTGCAAACTTCCATCTGTCTTTCCATACAAAATAATTGCACATTACATATTCACAGTTGAAGCAATTTTTATGTGCCATGCTCACAGTTAGTGATGGAAAATCGCCAGAAAAAAGGGCGCCAGGCGCCAGGGGCGTTTTTCTTTGTTTGTTAAAATTTGTTTGCTGTGCGTGGTGCGGTGTGTTAAACGACATTTCAAACGCCTGAACATGTCATGATGGAAATTTTTTTGTTTTTGCTAGTATCCGGGTACTTTGGTCAGGAATACGTAACAGTACGTAATGGTATTTTCTAAATACGTGAACGTAAACGTAAATTTAAATACCAAAATACCCAGGTATTTTGGGTAAACGTAAATACACGTTTTTGAAACACTGCTGTTGAATACCTCCAGGAGAAAGTGAATGAAAGTGCTGGAGGTATATTGTAGGCACCACAGGGATATTGTCAAATATTGAACACACTATTTACGCTGGCGCGATTGGCGCCTGGTGCCCTTTTTCTGTGGCGCCCTTGGCGCCTGGAGCCGTGTTTCCGAATGGCGTCATGGCGCCATTGGCGCTTGGCACCCTTTTTTCTGGCGCTTTTCCATCACTAACACATACATACTAGAAAACACGTCAAATACTTCTATGTGTCCAGGAGGTAAATACAATTACCGTATTCCCTCAAAATACCCCCCCCTCGAAATACCCCCCTCAAAATGGGCACTATGAATTTGTGGTCCGGGAAATGCATAACAGACATTCAAAACACTTACTGTGTTACGTTAGAACATCATTTATACCATCTATCTACATCCTTATATAACGCTGTAAAAACTTTACTTAAAAACTGTAATTCGAGGAAATACGGTAAATATCCTACGGGCTGGGCTGTACTTTAATGGTCTGACTTAATAGGAGACTTAATAATGGCTTTTTTGGATGCTGGGTCAAATAAACACCAAGTTCAACTAAACGAGTGTAAAATATTACGCACAAGATTAAATGAACGTTACAACAATATATATAGGTATTCTTAGTCAGAAAAATACTGCACATCGAATGAGCGTAATATCGAATCCATAAACCTAATATAAACATATTTGATCTTTTAACTTGACCATTCTACATATGTAAACCCACAAATCCGTTGAAAAACACATTGAACACACAAATTCTCCACTAAACAACTCTAAACAACTTTGTATGATCAACACATTTATGACAAAATTTTACATCATCATTTAACGCCAAACGCCGCTGAGCTGTAATCCGGGCTTAAAGATTGTAATAATTTGAAAGTACAATGTACAAAGTACATTAATTAAAAGTACAGCACATTCTGAGCAGGTGAGTCTGATGTTAGACAGTTGAAAATTCACCAGATACTTTTCATTGTTTCACTTGTCACATTGCAGTACCAAACATACCTACCGTATTACCTCGAAATACCCCCATGGGGGTTTATTATTTCGCCAGCAAAATTTGAGGGGGGGTTAATTCGAGGGGGGGGGGGTTATTCGAGGGGGGGGGTTTATTATTTCGTCAGAAATTTTCGTAAGGATCGTAGTAAATAGTAGGCATTTGCGTACCCAAAATAGGTAATAAATGTGTCCAAACAGGATATATTTGGACATAAAAAACGAAGATACCTACACAAACTAGTCTATGTTTAGCTGCAATGCAAATTAACAGTAATATACATCATGTACATTGCGTACATGACGTATTTATTATGTACATGACGTACATCATTCCGAAGGGGGGGGGTATTTCGAGGGGGGGGGGGTTTATTATTTCCCCAGCCCATTTTGAGGGGGGGTTAATTCGAGGGGGGGGTTAATTCAAGGGGGGGATAATTCGAGGTAATACGGTATATTCTTTAAATGATAATATTTTCATGAAATTTTATGAAATTTCATGAATTTTAATAATTGTATGAAATGAATCACTCAACAAAGCACAGTACAGCTCCATTATCAGGTACAAGTGTTTCCTTGTGCAGATTGGCATGTTTAGCCAGCAAAGTGCACGTTGCAGCCTTGAGTACGAATGAGTAGCAGTAGTAGCTCTGCTTGCAGTGGTCCATGCACAGGTGCCTCCTGTTCATGTCACTGTGCGTCTGCAGGTTGTGTTCTTTGTACTGCCCATGGGAAGTAGATACTCCATTTTCACAGGTGAATCTCAGTTTGATTGGCCCTAAAATGGTAAATTGGTTGCAGTGTGGCTGCTTTCATGCTGTGCCAAGTTACTTTAAACTTGTATACCGTATTTCATCGAAATAACCCCCCCCCCCCCCCTTCGTTTGACCCCCCCCTCTCGAGACCACTATGAAACAATCACCCCCCCCCCGCCTCGAAATACCCCCCCCCCGCAAATTGAGTGTAAAGAGAGCGTACATGACAAAGACTGCAGTTTGTGTTCTGCGTAGTGCAGAACACACGTTCAAACAATGTCAGAATCACGTTAGAACAGTGTTTATACCATCTACGTACTACTATTAGTCTACAGGAGTCTATACATGTCAGTCATTGATGCATTTTTCTACCCCAGCGCACATCACAAACAACGATTTTGTACTAGGATTCCAACATGTTCTTGCGAAATAATAACCCCCCCTAGAAATACCCCCCCCCTCGTTTAACCCCCCCCCCTCTCGGGATCAATCACCCCCCGGGGGGTATTTCGAGGAAATACAGTATTCGGCGGACCGCAAAGTATCCGCAGAACGCTACCATCATTTGATGAATAAAATCTTGTGATAAATTTTGTAGGAAATTATATATGATCAAAAACCTGTTTTTTATATTCATTATTCAGATGGGTTATGGTAGGTTTCCATCCATAAAGTCGGCAGACGTATCGCTAGGGCTCAAACTCGACTCGACTCGACTCGACTCGACTCGTGACTCGAGGGTAAAATGGGGTGCCGACTCGACTCGACTGACTCGACCGGAAAAATATGGCCCTGACTCGAGACTCGAGGTTTTTGCCCACTCGACTCGAAAATTCAGCAAATTTCGAGTCGGGGTTTCCCATTGAATCATATCAAAAATATCAATTTTTATATGACTATTAAACATATTTTTCAAAAATTTTGCGCGCAAGCGCGCATTTCCGCACCGCATGCAGCATATTTATATAATTGCTTGTCATATCTATTCAATGATGTCTAAAGTCAAGTTTCTCAACTCAAGTTGCTATACAATTCTACAGAATGAAACACACACACCAGGTCAAATACATTCCACAATGTTGGCACTGACCCAAACAGATGTAATGTACCGTATTTCCTCAAAATACCACCCCCCTTGAATTACCCCCATCTCGAAATACCCCCTTCTCAAAATGGGCACTATGAACCTAAATATAAACCCACCCCTCGAAGTACCCCCCCCCCAATTTACTGTTTAGAGAACGTAATGTGGTTTGTGATCTGGGAAACGCAGAACACATAATAAAAACAATGACTGTGTTATGTTAGAACCGGTAATATACCGTCTGCATACATATATAAGTTCACTGAGTGTTATAAATGACAGTTTTTGTTGCATTTTTCTATGTTTGTGTAAGTTGCAAACAACAATTTAGTACTGGGATCTTGAAAAATTTCTGGTGAAATAATAACCCCCCCCCTCGAAATACCCCCACCCCCTCAAAATTTCCACTCCGAAAAAATAAACCCCCCAGGGGGTAATTCAAGGAAATACGGTAGTTATATTTTTGCTTTATCTTGATATTAAAATCAACCGTTGGCATTAGAGTGTGTGAAAACATTGGTTGAAGAACCAGTATCTGAAATTTCTGCAAGATTCATGTGAAAAAGTAACGCATCCGACTCGACTCGAGACTCGAGATTTTTGCCTGACTCGACTTGACTTTTCACTGACTCGCCCGACTCGACTCGCCGACTCGACCGGAAAAATTTTGGGGTTGAGACTCGAACTCGAGTTTGAAAAAAATCGAGTTTTGAGCCCTATGTATCGCCCTACAAACATTTGCGTCAATCTCTCCAGTGGAGAGCGCATGACGGCATCAGGTATTGTGACACAATATTTCAATGATTGGAACGATCGGGTCACGTATGAAAACTTGGCCCTTATCCCAGTTACCAGTTGCGTATTATAAAAATGACAGTGAAACCTGAAAGTTAGCTAAAAATCGTTAAAATTTGCTTCGCTTTGCCAATTTCCACCTTCATAATCGCTATTTTTGTTTATATAGGTACATGGTATATAGCTATTGTGAGCCTATTTTATTCATATTAATAGCGGATTTCGAAATTTTGGCCGGCTGCCAAGTTCTCTTCCGTTGGAACGGAGCCAACGAATGAAAAATAAAATAAAAACAAAAATGGTAGTTTGAACGGTAAAACGGTAGTTTAAACGGTCAAATTCTTTACGAGCAACGTTGAAAATGTAGATAACTAGGGCGTGGCACGCACGGACGCAACGAAACGTCCATTTTTCTTTTAATATGATTTTCTTTTTCAATTTCTAGCGTCCGTGTGGGACACAGTTTTCGTTGTTCGCTCTATTCACGAGCGAATTCTAACTCTCCGATTTTGTAGGATGAAATGTCCGCCAACTTTACTAAAGTGTGATGTCCGCCGAGTGTATCAGTGTTAATTTTTACTTGCCATTTGGGACATTTGACAATTGGGTTGGGATTATTCAAGAGCAGGGTTGGCAAAATCTCAGAAAAAAATAAAAATAAAATAAAAATAAAATGGAATACTCAAGAATAAAATAAAATAAAATAAAATGGAAAATTTAAGAATAAAAATAAAATTTTTTTAAAAATTCGAATTTTTGTAAATTTTTTGTAAATTTGTATAAAAATTCTTATTTTTGTAAAATTGTATAAAAATTCATATTTTTTGTAAAATTTTAATTTGTTGCTTGAGTTTATACCTGTTTATTCATGGATCTGGGAGCAGTCCCAAGTGTAAAGTGTCAAATGTCATGTAAAATGTCATGCAAAGTGTCAATTGTCATGACAAATGTAAAGTAAAGTGTAAATTGTCATGACATGTTAAAAATAAAGTATCAATTGTCAAGCACAATGTGTCCAATCTTATGTTTTATATCTAAATCTTATGTTTTGTATCCAAATTATGTTGTTGTTGAATCCAAATTGTATGTGAACATTTGGATACAAAAAAACATAAGATTTGGATACAAAACATACTATGGATACAAAAACACAAGATTGGGATACACAATTTACACTTTGCATGACATTTGTCATGACAATTGCCACTTTGCTTGAAATTTGACATGACACTTGACATTTTGCATGACAATTGACACTTTACTTTACATTTGTCATGACAATTGACAAATTGCATTACATTTTACGAATGTGCCCAGTACACTCCACTAGTCCTTCTACTGAAAATGCAAACCATTCTTATCAATAATTGTAACTTTACACTTGCAGCTAGCTAACAATACATACTGCATGCAACTTTTGAAAAGTAAGGGAAAAATTTGTCACAGGTTTTTCATGTATAGGTCTAATTATAACATTTTTCTGGCCTTGCATGCATGATTCTGATTTTTTGTGAAATTTTTGTACAATTTTTGTAAAATTTTTGTAAAATGTGTCATTTTATTTTATTAACGAATTTTGGGAATAAAATAACATGAAATAAAATGAAACAAGAATAAAATTAAAACAAAATAAAATTTTTATACAATTTTACTAAAATGAATTTTTATAAAACCAACCCTGTTCAAGAGGGGGAATTATTTGAGGAGGGATTATTTTTTCCTCACTTGTCTAACATGGGTTGGGATTATTCAAGAGGGGGAGTTATTCGAGCTATATACATAATTAATATTATTACATAAGGTAAATAATACTTACGATATTGCAGCAGTGTGGGCCTGAAAGCATAGTTTGGGCTAGAATCTGCCAGTTTCCCATCTAGCGCGTGTATGAATCTGGTTTTCTACGAAGGATTGCTTTATTTTACACAAGAAATTTTCAAAGAACTCAGCCTTTCCGCTGCAGGGCACGCTTAACTTTTGGTGTGCATCTGCCGCGTGACAGATGCTCCACGCATCCACCCTCTTTTCCTTATTTTGAGTACTTACAGTCCTGGAAAAATGTCTTTATCCTCCTGATCGGGAACAAAAAAAACATTTGTCTCCCCTGCTAAGGTGCAACCCATGTTGGGATACCCTAAATCCTCGAATAAGACCCCAGGGGAGTTATTATTTTGTCAGAGGTTTTCGAGGGGGGTCTTATTCAAGGGGGGGGGGGGTTATTCGAGGGGGAGTTTTTTTTTTCTTCAGAAAATTGGGCTGAATTGATTGTATGGGCGCAGTCTGTCAACTCGTGTAATTCAGGTATTTCACTGTCCAACACAATGTGTATACACTGCATACACATTATGTATCTGCTGTCGCTGCCATAGGCTACTATTTTTATAAAGTTTATATATTGTATCCTTTTAAACAGAGGGGGGAGTTATCTAAGAGGGGGGAGTTATTCAAGGGGGGAGTTTTTCTTTCCTCACCCCGCCAGCAGGGCGGACTTATTCAAGGGGGGAGTTATTCGAGGGGGGTCTTATTCGAGGATTTGCGGTATACATGGGATGAATTCTTGCAGATAAAAGTGGTCGGTAGGCAAATATCGACCCGGCATGGTGCGTATTTTTGATTTTATGAACAAAACGAAATGTTGGCACCATGCCAGCTCACGGCTGCATGGATTAAGCGAAATGTAAAAAAGTGTCTGAAAAATCGCGGAAGGTACTTCGTTCACGGTTAACAATATATTGACTATATACACAGGAGGGGGGCCATATTTCTAATGTGGGGGGTTGACATAATAGCCTCCTTATGTATGAGTTCCACCCCCAGTGACTAGGGTGTCAACAAAAACTTTTTGGCGGAAAACGGAAACGGAAACGGAAAAAAATTTGCACTTGCCGGAAAACGGAAACGGAAACGGAAAAAATATTTGGCAGCCGGAAAACGGAAACGAAAACGGAAAAAAATTTGCCTGCAGAAAGCGGAAACGGCAAACGGAAAACGGAAAGTTGACACCCTACCAGTGACCCATATTTAATGTTTGGTTTACCATTGAACCAAAAAAATCAAAGGGATGAAGACATTTTTCCAGGAGTGTATTTATATACTGGGGGCAGTGAAGGGAAGAAGTTACTTCACATCACTTTTTATCCAAAAACTTAATAGCATTAATTTGTGAAGAAAAAAGTAAATGTCTACACTACAGTACATACAAGAGACAGTAACATTATTACTTTCAGGTTTCCGGTTAACAATGTCTTTATTGATAAAATATTATGCAGATGCTTTGATGGTAAAGTAAATCCCCTCATAAAGTTATCCCCTAATATACCTCATTCAATCACCTCACATCTGAATCAACGATTGGTTCCATCATTCATGGCATAAATACTAGTGATGGAAAAAGCGCCAGACTTTTAGCGCCAAGCGCCAAAAGCGCCATCGCGCTTTTCTGACCGCCAGCGTCAAGCGCCAATGGCGCCAGAGCAAAATAGCGCCAAGCGCCAAAAGCGCCATGGCGCTTTTCTGAACCCCAGCGCCAAGCGCCAATGGCGCCAGAGGGTAATGGCGCCAAGCGCCAATTGCGCCAGCGCCAAAAAAAATTCCTGCATTTCATTTGTACAATAATGAATTCATAACTGTGACGTGCCGCGTACGTTGTAGAAGTCGATTTCACCTTTGCTATAAAAGTTCAATCAACCAACTACCGTATTTCCTCGAAATACCCCCCCCCCCTCGAAATACCCCCCACAAAATGGGCACTATGAAATTGTGGTCCAGGAAATGCATAACAGACGTTCAAAACACTTACTGTGTTACGTTAGAACATCGTATATACCATCTACATCCTTATATAAGGCTGTAAAAACTTATTAATGGTGGTTATTGTTCCATTTTTCACGTTTTTCTCTCAAAATTTTCACTCTGAAAAAATAAACCCCCCGGGGGGTAATTCGGGGAAATACGGTATAATACAATGTTTCATACATTGTTAAAATCACCAGGGATATATGTTTCAGCCAAAAATTGTGACTGGGAAGCTTTCAATGGGGGAGTTCTTTGTCCCTCTGTGCTGACCGTAGCAAAATGGATGGATAAAGAAATACAGAGAATTGATAATTAGGCTCATATTCGCACATTTACTTATTTGCACTATTTTACTTTTCATGCACTATATTTATTTACAACACAAAATATATTTCTTGCACTATATTATTTATCCATGGAGAATATTTAATTAGGAAAGTGTTTTATAAGTTATCGAAACATTTATGTGGAATATTTAGGTTAAAAGGTCAAATAAGTTATTATTAGGTGTATTAACATGAAATTAGGCTCATTCAACTCGCTGTAATTTTCTTATCATTATTATATATACATTTACATGGTTTACTTGCAATTTGGGAAAGTCAAAACTTGTAAATATTTATGTGCTACGTATTTACTTAGGCCAGCGTCCTAATAGAGAAATAGTGCCCTGTGTGAGACTGGCATTTACTGTACGTGTTTATCAAAGCCCTTTGCGTAGGTATAATTATATCAACCTTGCTCACTATTTATATTTATATTTACTTGACATTCACGGAAATACCCTGCTCAAATTATACCTAAAATTGTATTATAAACCCTGCTCAATTAATATATCCATTTACCTCGAATAAGTCCCAATTTGCCAATTATGAAGTATACGTTTCAGGAAGTGATTACTATTATTGTGTTGAATATACTTTGTTCTATTTACGTCATTAGGAACATTTGCACTACTATTTACAATTTCCAAACCCTATTATATTAGTCCCAATGTGCGTCAATGTTTCTGACAAATTGAACCAAATTAGTAAATCGGCCGAGTTTACCGACTTCGCGCCTCTCAAGATTAATAGTTTTCTATTAGCCCAATTTGTACCTGGTATTTCTTTACCATAAGTATTTGAATGTATGCACGCATAAAATAAGCCAACTGTTTCAACTAAATGTGTCTTATTATTGCATTTATGTCTTATTTGTGCATTTGAATTTAGGAATTTACTGTAGCTATGTTTTATACATTATTTTCCGTGTCTTAGCTACTTTGGAAGTTTTTACTTCAGTCTTCTGACCCCAAGCTTCTGAACGAAAATAAGCTAGCGATAGAAACTTCGACTAGGAAGCTCGCTAGGCTTTGCGCTTTTATATTTGGCTGCATCTGATCAAATAAAGTACCTGAAACAATTTCGAACCCCTTTCAACACGCAACCACGAAAATAAACTCAACTTGGCTGTCGACAAGTGGACGTTCGGCTACAACGGGAAATCAACCACTCTAAAGGCCGTTTCTCACTACGGTCTTGGAGCTGCTGGATTCGGTGGTAGAAGACGCTGACTTTGGTAGCTTCATCACATGGCGCAGCGAGCAGGGTGATTGCATGACATTGTGCTATCACCAAGCCGGAACGAACATTGTGCGGCAGTTGGCAGAACTTCAAAAGTCCTGCTGAACATCAATTTGGCCTTGGCTGAGCGTTGACTGTTGATTTGCAGACAGCATTGTGCCAAAGTCACGGCACTCCTGTCTACATCCTGGGAGCGGTTCTACGCTCACGCGCGGAGGACACTGGAGTTCTGACAAGCCTGTCAGGATTTCAGGCAGCTTTCACCAGTGTTCTGGCAAGGTGCTAGACGCTGGGCGGCACCGGCATTTGACAAGGAGTCATTGTCGGACGGTGGTCAAACTTTCGCTGGACGCTCCTGGACATCCAGACGCCAGTGACCGCTTGCACGTCCTTCCTATGCCAAGGGAGGGTGACCTGACGGAGACAGGATCGCCACAGAGCCACGCTAGTCAAAGGGCTGTTTTTTGGGCATTCGCGGAGGTCCCTCGCTCCACTGGGTAAGAGTGGACTCATACCTCGGAAGTGCAAAAGTAGGGGTATCAGTGTACAAAGGGCTGTAGCTGACAGAGGGCTGTAGCTGACAGAGAGTGGATTTGAAAACCAAGTATTAGGATACTTGGTAGCGTGTAGGGGCTTTGCGGAGCTCCCATCAAATATACACGCTGTGCCTGCTCGGTACCATCAGATCAGACAGCACAAAAGTGCCAGAATACTGCATTGCACAGGCGTAATTGCAGAACAGTGTACAGAAACACTGCCCAGAATCAGAAAGTGCACCAGAGTGCACAGAAACGTGTCACAGGTGACACGGCAAGCGCAGCACTGCGCACAGCGGCACAGGAGCCGCTCAGGAAAGCAAGTGGCCGGCGTGGTCACAAGGCACACAGGTGTGCCAGAAAGAGCGCCAGAGCGCTCAGAAAGAGTGTGTACGGACCCTCTTTGGGCGCACACTGCTGGGCAAATAAATTGTTTATTGTCCAGGTGGATTTGACCGGTGTGTTGAAGTCAACGCGTGTAAAGAATCACGTCAGGGGCTTTAGGAACACACCTGGTGCCAGTGCAGTAAAGGTCAACGCGTGAGAACACGTCAGGGGCCTGTAGGACTGCATTGGTATTGTGCGTGGCACAACAAATCCGTAGTGCACAGAGCACTACACAGAAAGATGCAGAGAAGCGTTACAGGCGTCACAGGAGACGCACTATAAAGAGAAACAGTGAAGGAAAATTCATCAGCAAAAATGGTTTCGCCAACGGGTCACATCAGAAAGACCCTGGGGCCAGCAAAGCACAGGGTGGAAAGTAGATTGGCAAGAGAATTTGCCAAATATGACCTGGAACTATTTGCGGAAGCATCAAAGGATGATAAGAGAACAGAGATGAGAAGAGTGATTGCATCTATTAAACAGGAGGGTGCAAAATTGGAGAGTGCAATGACTGCAGTGAGAACTCAATTTGACGCATGGAGGGATATCGTCAAGGACATTGACGAACCCGACCAGATGGAACAAGAACAGAAGATATACCAAGACTCATATGAGGAATATGCAAATATGTCAGACTTGGTGACACAGAAAGTAGTAGCCATGAATGTGTACATCGAAGAGTTGCAAGATATGATCCAGCAACAGAGCGGAAATACCATGTATGAAGTCAATACAGCATTCATACAGCAGATGGCTGCCCAGATGGCTTTGACAGCTCAGGGAGCTGTTCAGGGAGCCAGTTCAACCAATGCAACCACAGCAAAAAGCGTCAAATTGCAAAAACTGGAAGTGGAACAGTTTACTGGGGAAATTGTCAAATTTCGATCATGGTGGCAAATGTTCGAATCCCACATTCACAATCGAACAGATTTGGAGGACATTTCCAAGTTTTCATACTTGAGGAGCTTGCTGAAAGGCTCAGCATTTGGCATGATCAGTGGATTGAGTGTGACCGCAGAGAATTATGCACCCGCAATTGCAATGCTCAAGAAGAGATATGACCAGCCAGTTGTGGTCAGAAACACGCTGATGAGTAATATCATGAAGCTGCGACAGGCCAGGAATACCTGTCAGGATATGAGAATTTTGTTTGATGCAATTGAAAGGCTGCTCCAGCAGTTGGAGTCACTGGGTGAATCAGTGGAACATCCAATGCTGTTGAGCCAGCTGCAACAGAAAGTACCCCCGGAGGTTCTCAGAGAAATCCAGAAGGAACAGGGAACTGAGGAAGCCTTGACAATGGAGATATTCAGAAAGCTGTTTGGCAAGCAGCTAGCGCTCAGTGAGGCTGTACAGCATGCACAGCAAACTGAGGCACCAGTTCAGCAATCGCGCCAAGGATTCGGGAATAATCCACGCGCACAGCAATTCAATAATCGATTCCAAGGCAATGGGAATCGATTCAGAGGGCCAGAGAACCCAAGGACCAGCACAGGGAGCATGTCAGTGATCCAGAATGGTCAGAGTGCACCACAGGCTGGATTCATGAATCCTGGGAGGCCGTGTGTGTTCTGCAATGACACACAGCAATTACACTTTAATGATAAGTGTCCAAAGTTTAAAACTGCCAGAGAAAGGAGAGTGATTTTGTCAAAGGCAGAGCGATGCCTGAGATGCCTGCAGAAAGGGCATTACATGAATCAATGTCAATTTACAAGAAGTTGCTTCTATTGCAAGTCCAATAGGCACCACACTGCGGTGTGCCCAGAGAAATTTGGTGACAATGGCAGTGGAAACGCTGGACGGCAAATTCCAGCATTCAGAGCGAATGGTCAACAGAATGGCCAGCAATCAGTAAACAATGGCAGAAAGTCTGTGCCGACGGCCAGTCGACCAGCACAGAGCCAACAGAGAAAGGCCACAGTGAATTGTGTCACTGTGGAAGAAGCTGGACCAGAAATGGTGGATACAGAAACCATATCCAGCACAGTGGTTACAGAACCAAATACAAAGCAACAAAATACGTCAGTGAACCTGTCAGTAAACAGGAATATGTCAATGTTGATGACAGCTAGAACCGTGATTGAGGCTTCAGAAATGGATACAGAGATGGAGCCTGAACAGCCACCACTACAGATTCAAGCGTTCCTGGACACAGGATCCCAAGGAACGTACATGTCAGAGAAAGTGGCCAAGAAACTCAATTTGAAGAGTACAGGTGAACACCACATCCAGGTGTATACATTCGGAAATGAAAAGCCGCATTATAAAGTAGTACAGCAAGTGGAATTCAGAATGCGGCTCAGAAATGGCCAGAAAGTTGATATGGTGGCTGATGTGGTCCCGACGTTGACCACAGAACAAGTCAAAGTGCCTGTGTCAGAACAGGACGAAAAGTACCTGCAGAAGTACTTCCCGGATGAGAGTTATTTTGCAGACAGAATTCCCAAAGAAAAAGGGACAGAGTGCAAGTTCAAGCCAGACATTATAGTGGGCTTGAATTATTTCTGGGACTTGATGTCCAGAAACACCAGCACCACCAGACTTCCATCAGGATTGTATGTCATTCCATCAGAATTGGGATTGCTGATGGGAGGTGGGCAGCTGACGAGCAACAGAAATCAATGGACCACGGATGGTGCATATCCGGTGGTGGTCAACACAATGGTGCATCAAATTCAGAGAGAAAAGTGGTACGAGGAAGCACCGTTGTCAATTGCTCCTGTACCAAATGTCAAGGATATGGACAGACTGGATACCATTGGCATAATGGACCAGCCAGACCTCATTGAGGATGATGAGGCCATAAAGCAATTCAATGAAAGTGTACAGAGAAACCCAGATGGACGGTACTCTGTAAAGTTCATGTACAAGCCAAATTTGCATGAACTCCCAGATAACAAAGCAATGGCGTTCAAGAGGTTCAGGTACCTCACCAACAGGCTCAAGAGAGACCCAGAATTACTGGAGAAAATTCAGGCAATCATGAAAGCACAAGAGGAGCAAGGAGTAATTGAGAAAGTCCAAGAGGATATTATGGATGGCAGAAAGTTCCATATATTGCCTCATCAACCAGTGATAACGCCAGAGAAAACTACCACAAAGGTCAGAGAGGTATATGATGCCTCAGCGAAACCGCCAGGCATGCCAAGCTTGAATGAGTGCATGTACCGCGGTCCAGTTATACTACCACAGCTGGTAGGGATGCTGATGCGATTCCGATTGCATGGAATTGCACTGGTCGCAGACATAGAGAAAGCGTTTCTGCAAATTAGTCTGCAGGACAGTGACAGAGATGTGACAAGATTTCTGTGGTACAAGGATCCCACAAAACCATCCATGGAGGACAACATTCAGATTTACAGATTTGCCAGAGTACCATTTGGTATAATCTGCAGCCCAGCGCTGCTGGCACTGACAGTCAGATACCACCTGAATCAAGCTGGCACAGAAAATGCAAAATTGATCGATGAAAATCTGTATGTGGACAATTTGATCCTCAGTGTGGACACAGAGCAGAAAGCAATTGAATTGTACCAGGAATCCAAAGTGCTGTTCACAGAGGCACAGATGAATCTGAGAGAATGGAACAGCAACAATAAGAGCTCTACTTGGCAATTGGCAGAGTCAGATGTGGCCAAGGAAATTGTCACAACAGTCCTAGGAATGAAATGGGACACAGAAAGCGACCAGATGTGGCTGACAACGCCAAAGACAGTTCAGCTGTCACAATTATCAGAAACTGACCAAAAAATCAAACTTCCCACAAAAAGGACAGTTGCAAAAGTGACTGCGGGATGTTTTGATCCAATGGGACTCGTCAGTCCTGTCCTACTGCCAGCAAAGAGATTTTTGCAGACGTTATGGCATTCAGGACCAAGTGCCAAAGAATGGGACACACCCCTGTCTGAGGAACAGACAGCAATTTGGCAGCAATTAGAGACAGAATTGCTCAAAGTTGGACAGATCAAGTTCAACAGAAATCTGAATTATCAGAGTAGTGCAGATGCACAACTACACATTTTCGTTGATGCCTCAGCAATGGCATACAGCGCAGCGGCATACATATGCCAGAAAACGGAAAATGACAGCGGCACGTCAAGCCTGCTGTACTCCAGATTGAGACTAGCTCCAAAGAAACCAGAAGTGACAATTCTACGGCTGGAATTGTTAGCAATGTTGATCGGCAGCAGAATGTCAAAGTTTATTCACAAAGAGCTCAAGGACGTCAAATTCAGTCAAACAGTTGTATGGTCAGATTCAACCTGTTGTCTGAAGTGGCTAACAACAGCGAAGCCACTGGCATGTTTTATCAAGAACAGATTGGATGAAATCAGGAAAATTCAGAGTGAAACAGAGAACATGCACATCAGACACATTGCAGGACTGGAGAACCCAGCTGACATGGCCACAAGAGGCATGAATATGTCAGAGTTGGAAGGCAGTAACCTGTGGTGGAAGGGGCCAGAATGGCTAATGACTGGAAAGTGGCCAGAGCCGAAAGTGGAGCCAGTTACGCCAGAGGTAATGGCAGAAATCAAGAAAGAAGAGCTCAAGTTCCCAAAGGCCAGTCCAATTTACCTGGGCGCCACACAGCAAGTGGTCAGTGACCCAGATGCCAGCAATGTGCAAGCTGATGAAAGCAAGCAAAGCAATCCATTGGGAATTGAGATTCAGAGATTCTCGTCACTGATAAAGTTACTGGATTCAACAGTATACGTGATGAGATTTGTGCGACAGATGCACAAAAAGCGCAACAGAAATGACAGTCAGAATGGATTGTCAGAAATCATGGAAAGTATCTGTGGTACAATAAAACCACAGGGAATTATCAGTATTGAAGAGAGAGAGATTGCGTTGAAATATTGGATCAAAGTGATGCAACAAAATCATTACAAAGGTGTGGCAAAGATTCTGGCAACAGGCCACAGCAAAGGCAGCCAAGATGGCAAGAAAACAGCTGCAGACCAGCAGTTAATCAAATGGCTCAATGTGCAAATGCATCAGGATGGAATCCTGAAGTGCCATGGCAGAATGGAGTATACTGACCCACAGGAGGTCACAGTGCCACTCATACTGTTGCCAGCAACGGCTACAGTGACTCAGCTGATCGTCAGAGACCAGCATGAGAAGTTGATGCACGCAGGAGTGCAACATACATTGGCAGCGATCAGACAAGAGTACTGGATTACACAGGGCAGACGAGTGATCTATAATGTGACAAGAACCTGCCCAACCTGTAAGAAATTGGGAGCGAAGCCGTACCAGCTTCCACCAATGCCAGATTTGCCAGAGACCAGAGTTCAGAGAGCCAGACCGTTCCAGTACACGGGCTTGGATTATTTGGGACCAGTTTGGTACAAAGTGGACAAAGATCACAGGAAAATGTGGATCTGTTTGTTCACATGTATGGTGACACGTGCAGTTCACCTGGAAAGTGTGCTGGACATGACAGCACAGGAATTCCTGAACGCAGTCAGGAGATTCATCACCAGGCGTGGAAAGCCTGAGGCAGTGATTTCAGACAATGCGACGCAATTCAAATTGACAGAGAAAGTGCTTAGTACAAGCACTGACAAGGCCATCAATACTGGAAAGGAATGGTCAGAAATGGTCAAAAGTGGAGCAGTACAGACTTACTGCTCACAGCAACAAATCCAGTGGAACATGACTACTCCTATGGCACCATGGCAGGGAGGTGTCTATGAGAGAATGGTGGGCATCACCAAGAAACATTTCAAGGCAGCTGTGGGGCACAGAATGTTAACCCTGCAAGAATTGTTGACACTTCTGCCAGAAGTCGAAGCAGTGATCAACAGCAGGCCAATCTCTTACATCTATGGTGATGTGAAGAGCCTCAGAGTGCTGACACTGAAAGACTTCCTGACAGGGGAAGGTCAGATTGGAGCACCACAGTTTGACGCAGATAAAGATGGAGAATTTGTGCCCAGAATGGATAACGCAGCGAAACTGCAGAAATATTGGGAGACAACCCAGCAAACTTTGGATAAGTTCTGGGACTTGTGGCATCAAGAGTATATCCCGAGCTTGAGGGAAAGAACTCAGGTGATGCACAAACATGGCAGATTGACAGCGACTCAAGAACCCAAAGTGAATGAAGTTGTGCTGATTTATGAAGAAAACATGCCCAGAGGTGCATGGAGGATGGGTCGCATTGAGCAGTTAGAACCTAGCAAAGATGGACAGATTCGCTCAGCAAAAGTCAGAACTGCCAACAGAAATGTGGTCAGCAGACCACTCAATCAATTGTATCCGCTGGAAATCAATTCAAAGACAATGGATATCCCAGAGACAGCAGTGACAGTCAAAGTGGATTTACTGGACCCAGCAATTGTCCAGAAACATGTCAGAAATCAGAGCTCGAACAGAGACTCTGTACCAAACCCTGCTCAGAGGAACTCAGCATCAGATAGAGTCCTGAGGAGTGCGACAAGGAAAACCACAGCAACCACCAGCAGTCTGGTGATTGGAATGCTGTGCATGGTGTTGATGCTGACAGGCATGTCAGAGTCAGCAACGCTGAGAGAAGCCGGCAAGGCTTACAGCGAAGTATTTTCTAGAACATATGTTCTAGAAACCTCAACAGTAAGGCCACCATCATTGGCAGCGCATCATGGATTGCCGCCTTTGCCTTCAGAATGGCCACCAAAATCTGTCAGAGAAATGCAGACTTATGAGAGATTCAAGGATGCAATCAAGGATCATCCTGTGGAACAAGTGATCAGCTCACAAAGCCAGAAGTATCAGATTTGCACCAGTGGAAGACATGGACATGCGCTTACAGTTCCTGAAGAAGTGCAGTGCCATATCCCACCAAGGAATTTTGTCAAGGCTATGAAAGTTACACTTTACGCACAGAGACAGATTCCACAGAAAGAAAAAGCATATAGATGCTACATCAGAATCAAAGAGATCATCACACACACCAGTTTCTGGGGAGCGAAAGGCATTACAGGCAATTTTGAGAATTACCAACAAGTTGGCATGGTAGCCTGTAACTATGCAAGAATTCACAAGATGTTCAGAGGAACACCTTTGGTGGAAATGGAGCCCAGAGTGTGGACAACCAATCAAACCTTGAATGTGGAATATTCATGGTGTTGTCATGACAAAGAAAATGTCGTCAGTAACTTCTACATGGAAGAAGGAACCGTGGCTTCACTTGATGGAAAGACTGTAATCAGCGACTTGCAAGATTTCAGCCAGTGCAGAGCCATGATGGGACATTGCAGAGACCACAATTATGGAATCACAGTGTGGGATACGGAGAATTTCAAGCATCAATGTGCATATGATAGAATTGGCAGATTCAAATCAGAAATATCTGGCCAGACAATTATTGTGTCAAAATTGCAAGCAGCATACTCCCACAGCAACAAGACAAAGAGACCAATTGGCTCAGAATGTGTTCCGGGAGACACATACTACACCGATCAAGGAGGTGTATTCATCCAGTTTGACAGAAGAGAAGATGTGCCTGTGGAATGGGCGATGCCAGGAAAGATAGTGGAGGCAAGAGAGTCGACAATTAGTGGAACATTGTATGCCAGATTGGACGACAGAAACTCCAAGTTTCAGTTCCTGCAACATGTGGTCAGAGAGATGACTCAGGCACAATTTGCGATTGTATGGCATCAGCTATGTCAACTTCGCAAGAACCAGCTGGACATGTTGACTCAGCTTTTCCGCATCAATCCAACATTGGGGATTCGAGCCATGCTAGGAAGACAGGATGTTCATGCAGAATGGGCTGGAGAAGCAATTATGTTTTGGGAATGCAAGGAAGTGCAGCCATACATAATTTATCAGACAGGGAAAGTAGGAGAAACATGTTACAAGTACACACCAATGAGATTGGACAAAGACGGGCCCTTGTGGTTCAAGAGTCCAGGCAGCAGAGATTTGGTGGAGAAATCACCAGAAGAGGACTGCAGCCACACCACACCGCACCTGTACAGAAATGAGCATGGACAATGGAAGTCCGCACATGGAATGGTGCATGTCACAGAGACGCCAATTGAAATGACATGGAAAGGACAGTGGCAGGCTTTCACGTTTGACGCGCCTCACCTGTTCACCAACATTGTCAACAGAGCAACCAATTTCATGGATGTCAGAGGCCAGATTCAGAGACTACAGAATTTGGAGCATGTGCAGAACCAGTTGATCGATTACACAGCAGATATGTCATTGGATCCTAGAGTGATCAGAAATTCAATAGAAGGCATTGGAGCTGGAATTGGACAGACAGCAGCAGGAATTGGCAAAGCATATGGTCACTATATATCTGGAGTGTCAAAAGGGTACACCAACTTTATGGGAGGAATGCTGAAAGGACCCTTTCAAGTGATCATCAACACAATCGCAATGCTGCTGGGGATCACAATCCTGATAGCTGGAATCGTAGCTGCAGGATACCTGTGGTACAATTGGAGAATTGCCACAGGAAAGCCAGTGATTCCACCATGTGTATACACATGCATATGGAAATGCATAGTGTGTTTGTTCAAATGCATATGGCTATGCTTCAGAGCCATCAGATATACTATCAAGAAGTCAACTCAGAAAGAGACCAATTACCCACAGAGAAAAGTGCGCAAGACAGAGTTGAGACCAGCAATCAAAAGGAGAGCCAGATCCAACTCAACACAGTCCGTCAGATTTGCCAGGAGAGCAGAAACAGAGGACAGAATGGCAAAGTCACTATCAGCATACGTTCAGCCAGATGAAAGTTCAGCTGATGAGGGACAAGTCAGAGCCAGGAACAGAGACAGTGTTCACATGCCTGATATCCGCAAATTCACCTCACGCGAACGCACAGGAAGCGACACGGGCAACTACCTGCTTCATCATCAGGCTAGGTCAGCGTTAGCGTCACCGACGACAGGACCTGCGACTACACGCACGCCTATGACTTCGCGCACGACCACGTTCACTACCAAGGCAACTGTGGAAACGCCACTCATCACTTTGGCGCCCACTACCACCAGCATGTGACGTTGCTGCAACAACGGGTGCAGCAACTCTTCCGCCCGGAGTGTGCTGACCGTAGCAAAATGGATGGATAAAGAAATACAGAGAATTGATAATTAGGCTCATATTCGCACATTTACTTATTTGCACTATTTTACTTTTCATGCACTATATTTATTTACCACACAAAATATATTTCTTGCACTATATTATTTATCCATGGAGAATATTTAATTAGGAAAGTGTTTTATAAGTTATCGAAACATTTATGTGGAATATTTAGGTTAAAAGGTCAAATAAGTTATTATTAGGTGTATTAACATGAAATTAGGCTCATTCAACTCGCTGTAATTTTCTTATCATTATTATATATACATTTACATGGTTTACTTGCAATTTGGGAAAGTCAAAACTTGTAAATATTTATGTGCTACGTATTTACTTAGGCCAGCGTCCTAATAGAGAAATAGTGCCCTGTGTGAGACTGGCATTTACTGTACGTGTTTATCAAAGCCCTTCGCGTAGGTATAATTATATTAACCTTGCTCACTATTTATATTTATATTTACTTGACATTCACGGAAATACCCTGCTCAAATTATACCTAAAATTGTATTATAAACCCTGCTCAATTAATATATCCATTTACCTCGAATAAGTCCCAATTTGCCAATTATGAAGTATACGTTTCAGGAAGTGATTACTATTATTGTGTTGAATATACTTTGTTCTATTTACGTCATTAGGAACATTTGTACTACTATTTACAATTTCCAAACCCTATTATATTAGTCCCAATGTGCGTCAATGTTTCTGACAAATTGAACCAAATTAGTAAATCAGCCGAGTTTACCGACTTCGCGCCTCTCAAGAATAATTAGTTTTCTATTAGCCCAATTTGTAGCTGGTATTTCTTTACCATAAGTATTTGAATGTATGCACGCATAAAATAAGCCAACTGTTTCAACTAAATGTGTCTTATTATTGCATTTATGTCTTATTTGTGCATTTGAATTTAGGAATTTACTGTAGCTATGTTTTATACATTATTTTCCGTGTCTTAGCTACTTTGGAAGTTTTTACTTCAGTCTTCTGACCCCAAGCTTCTGAACAAAAATAAGCTAGCGATAGAAACTTCGACTAGGAAGCTCGCTAGGCTTTGCGCTTTTATATTTGGCTGCATCTGATCAAATAAAGTACCTGAAACAATTTCGAACCCCTTTCAACACGCAACCAGGAAAATAAACTCAACTTGGCTGTCGACAAGTGGACGTTCGGCTACAACGGGAAATCAACCACTCTAAAGGCCGTTTCTCACTACGGTCTTGGAGCTGCTGGATTCGGTGGTAGAAGACGCTGACTTTGGTAGCTTCATCACACCCTCACACAGCTGTAAGGTGCAGTTATTTAAGGGACTTTTTTTTCTCATTTGACTAACAGTTGGTGGTGTTCTACGGAGAGGACTCATTTGAGAATTCATGGTGTTTTTCCTTTGCTACAAGGACTACATTTACATGCACTCGAAAAATACATATACCCAGAGTCAATGTTGCATTTGCTAATTGCCCTGTGGGCAGTCCCAAGCCCTATAAAGTGTAAAGTAAAGTGTCAAATGTAGAGTCAAATGCAAAGTCTGTAATGCGAGAACTGACGGTGGGCCACCGAAGTGCCAGACCTACGTCTCTGGGACGGTGACCCAGCGTCAATTAACGCTTACTAAACCCTAGTTATGGCGCTTTAGTCGCCGGGGACGCCATATTGACCCTTTTGGGCCAAGTGACGTCATTACGACGTCGCCATATGTGAACCTAACTTATAGGAAACTTACGGCGCAACGGACGCCAACTATGGTAATTGGCGCCAGATCACCAAAGTGCCAGACCTACGCCTCTGGGACGGCGATTAAGCGCGAATTACCATAGAACGGTAAGTCGATGGCGCTGTGCCGCCGGCCTTAATTAGCAAAACGGCTTAATTAGCCGCTTCTAGTCGTGAAAAGACCCGGGTGACGTCACTCGACATCCCCGGGAACGGAATCTAACTTTCACGAGAGTTACGGCGCTTTTCATTAAAAGAAAAGCAGCGCCGAGCGGAAAAGCGATTCTCTTGGACATGGCGGCCAAACGAGCGCCGGCGAACGACTTCGACGGCCGCGACAGCGCCGCGTCGCCGCCATTCAACGACCGCTGACCGCCGGAACCCGGGAGAGGGGGGTTTTTGGTGTTTTGGGTGATTTTGGAGATTTTTGTAAAGTGTTGAGTCGACCACTTTTGGCCGAGTGCCAACTTCTCGAAAATGGCACCGAGCGTAATTTCGAAGGGGGGTAAGTGCTGTCGCCGTGTGTTGGCGACAGTTTATCGCTCAAAACTCGTAAATTCACCCCCTACCCAGTCCCCGCGAGCGTCGACAGCGTGGCCGCCGGGAACGTCCGCGGAGCGACAGACTTCGGCCGCTCAGAGTTCTTGGTGGGAGTGGCCACCGGAAGGGAGGGCCCCGATAGCTCCAGAAGCCTACGTCCTTCGGAGTAGAGACGGGTCAACCCTTCTGGAGGGATATGTGCCTTAGGTTAAAATTAGTAAAGGAAATTGGAAGAATGCCAAAAAGGCAGTTTTTGTGTGTAAATTGGCACATATCCCGTAGCCATTGCTGCCACAGGGAGGAGTTTTGTGATTTTTGTAGGTTGTAGGTAGGCTTAGGTTGTAGGTTCGCGGTAGGTGCCGCGGTATGTGATTTATTACGTATGTATATGTATTTATTTGCACTTAATTACCCACCTAACCCCCTTAGTTTGTGATAATTGCACGTGTTCGTGATTATGTTTTACGTTTCACACTTATTCCTGTGTTTTGCACGTATTTCTGTGTTTTGCACTTTTGCACTTGTATTTAGTGTCACGTTGGCCGGTTGGTACGTTGGTTTTGGGACGAGCTCACGTTTGAGCAAACACGGTTACTTTTGTATTTTTGGTCCCTTTTTGTATTCGTTTGCAGTTCGACTAGCTGTGGATTCACTCGGCATGTTGTTGATTGTATCACGTTCAGTTTTGAGAGTTTCACTCAGTTTAGTCATTTTAAGCTGTTAGTTGTGCGTTTTACATTTGGTAGGTTACTGTAGGTATGTCATTTTCTAGTTTGGCACAGTTCCAGGTTTGGTTTTGTTAGCTGGCTGAGTGCCAGAAGAAAGGTGTTCCTGAATGTCAAGTCACCATTCCCCTTGTTCCATTAAAAAGTAACCCTTGTGGTAGCATGGCTCTGTTCAACTGAAGTCACTTATTTTTGGTACACTTTCGAATGCACTCTCGTGATTGGTTGGCTCCGCCCAGCTGCAAACCAGTTTTGGGCACTTCAAACCCATAAAAGAGAGCCCCAATCCAGTGATTATCATCAGTCTATCCAATCCAATTCTAATTACTAAGTCAGTGATTTACCAGCTGAAATGAGCCTACCCTTGGTTATTCATTCTCTGCTAACTCTGGCATAGGCCTTCTCTTCCCTCTGCACGGTGACATTTAGGTTCACAGGGGCAGGAGTGGCCACACGGAGCTGCCGGTATAGCTAAGATAGGGTGTTGTATGGGGAGAACCCACCATCTGTGATGCTTACTGTACGTCTGGACCTCTGTGGACTTGTTTTAGGCGTAGTATAAGCTGAAGTAGGCTGTACACCTATTGACTCGCTCTAGGCTTTCGTAAGGGCCCAAACAGTTGTGCTACGTCGTTGTAGATTACTTTTGATAGTGGTGCTGTGCCAAGCTAGGATTTAAGTACCTGGACTTGTGTGGTCTCTTACCAGTGCATCGTACTGCCATCCTCACCTGTCTGGTTTAGCTTTCATGACCCTGAGTGTTATTTAGTCATTTTTATGTTAATGTTCTGATTTGGAAAGTGGAAAGGTAAATTGGAAATAATCAGATACTTTGGAAACTTTAATTGCAACGTTATTTGAGAAATCCAATTAGTGTAATTCAAGCTTACTCCGGTGCAACTATTTAATCTATTGGCTCATTCCAGCTAGTGGATCTAATCATTTCTAATTCTAGTTTGTGAAATCATGATGGAAGTTGCTTTTATCTGCTTGCATTCGAGTGATGTTCAATTGTCGGTTTTGGAAGCGTGGGCTAATCTTGTTTCGGTTTCTGGAAGCGCGCCAAGTTCTGAAGGTTTCTGGGAGGTTGATGATTTGGAACCGGGCCCAGTTTTTGATAGTTTTGAACCCGTGTCGGAAATGTTTCAAATACAACGAAGGGCCACGTATGCGGAAAAGGTTCAGGGCGCTGGTGATTTCGTTATTGATTCTGTTTTGCCCAATGGCGAGATAATTTGTGATGCTTCCCAGCAGTGGTTGCTTGATCACTTGATCATGGAGCCAGCGTTTATTGAGCCCGGAATTTGTGGTGTTTTTGAGAAAACTGCTGAAAGGCTGAGGAAAGTTGTGCAGCCTAGAAACCTTTGGTATTTGGTGGGTAAGAGAGGGAAATTACAGCCGCACGTCATTCGCCGCAAGCTTTTGCAATTTGCGCGACCGGACTTTGTTAGCTGTGGCAACCAAGTAGACCGAAAAGCTCAGAAGCCTACGTCCTTCGGAGTAGCTAGGTCGAAAGGCACCAAGCTGGTGAAGTTTGGCAGACAGGTTTCCCGCGCACGCGGCAAGCGTAGGGCTTGTAGGGCAATTGTTGATCGTCCGGTGGACGTTATGCCGCTCGTTGAATTATCGGAATTGTGCGATTATTTGGTTGGCGTGTTGCCATCGTTTGTCGTTCCACGGGTGCAGAAGGCAGTTAAGTCCCCTGTTAGGTGCTGTACATTTGGCGTAATTAGGCAGGATGGGCTGCATGAGCGCATCGTTGAAAGTTCTGACGGAATTGGACACTGTCCAAGGTGTTGCTATTTGGCCCATAATGGTATCAGAAGCGAAGTTGCAAGACCCGGGGGGTTATATCATTATATTGGAGGTCCCACCTCGGGTCACGGCACCGTGTTGCACCCCCCTTTTACCCCCCCTTCACACCGCACACATAGCCACCCTCCACGCGTACAGGGCGTAGTGTTTCAGCTTAGCCCTATGCTACCGTGCACATACTGGAACCACAAATGTTGGCTTTTGCGTAAGCGTTTTGAACGTTTGAAATGTGTATCACGCGCTTATTACCGTTTGATTTCTTGGCACACTGCCCCACTCATGATGCACCAGAGTCAAATTTCCAAATTTGAGAAACTACGATACACCATGCCCTGGCGGCGATTTTTGATGCGAATTTTGAAATTTCCGAAAAACCTTTCATGTCCCGCGTCAGTCAATTGTCAATTCAAAACTCTCGAAACTTTTGATGTTGAGCCAGAGCTATGTCAATCATGTGAAAAATACGTGACCACTGACTACTCTTATGACTCGTTTGACTATCAATACTTATATTTGTCAGTTGACGATGGTGCACCATGGTCCTTTGACGATTCTGAGCAATCAACTGTACTAAGCTCGTCATCATGTGCTTCAATTGATAGTGATTCACTAAAATGCCAGACCTACGTCTCTGGGATTGTGGACCAATGTCAATTCGAGCATGATGTGGAATTGGCAGCTGGCCAGTATTCGTATTTGCCAGCTGATGGTGGTGCATCAGGGTCTTCTGATGACCTTGAGTTTTCAACTGAATGGAGCTTGTCATCGCATGCTTCAATTGACAGTGACGCACTAAAATGCCAGACCGACGCCTCTGGGATTGTGGGTCACGGTCAATTTGAGCACAGTGTTGACTTGGCAGCTAGCCAGCCTAGTACTCTAGATGACTCTACTTGTGACACGGATGTGGCTTCGGAACATGTGTGCTTCACTACCTTGTCTGCAGCCCAATCGTTTCAAACAGTGTTTATTGAGGACTCGCTCAACTCTTTCGAAATTATTGACGATTATATGGCCGACCCCGCTGCACTGAGTGGAGCACACACGATGCCAGATGCCAATGATAATTACATGGTTCACGCCGCGGATATTAATATGTTGCAGTATAATCCATCCCTGGGTGTGGTCACTCGTCGCCGCGGCAATTCTAACCAGCAAAGCTTCTTTGAGCTAGACGGCAGGGAACACGCGCGCCCTGTCGGTCAATGGGCCAGTACTAGCCGCCACGGTGTTACGTGTAGTGATGTTGGCGATTCTGTGGGTTCTCGGGGCCGGATGTCTGACCTGGCCACCCCAGCATATACCGCTGAGCCAGGGATGTCATATGTCAACGAGTCCCGGGATACAGTGTTAAGACGACCCGACGAAGAACTCCCTCACGCTACTAGTTCCCCCTGCTTGAGCATTCAATCTCCTAGCAGACCCCCCACCTCTGTCTGTGACCTAAGCACCCCCGTGAAACCACCACCTTCTAACCCCGTTAATAGCCCTCAACCCCAACCCTTCACTGGGCTGGTAAGACAACATCGAGAATTACTGACGAATAACCAATCAGAGATTGATACTATGATTTCCCCCTTGCAACAAGCATGTGAACCTACTAAATTATGGGATCACCTGAAACCCTCAGATCAGTGCATTGGGGATGTGTTACAACCCTTTGAAAAACTTCTAAGCGAACTTGATCCCGAGATAAATAAGTTAGACCAGCTATTGTTTGACCTTGCCACTGTGACATCTTCTGACCCATCCCAGCAAACCACTCTGGATAATGTTACCTCGGCCCTGATGACCCTCCGAACGTGGTCACAGGCAATGTTGCCATTCCGTGGATCCCTGCAAGACTCCATTGACCGTACTCTAAGTGTTCACTTGAAACCCCGGGTTGACTCCCTAGCGGGTGATTTACAGTCCCTACTGAGTAACTTTTGTGCTGATGCGAATGCCCTAACTAAGCCCCCCGTGGATGTGTCCACGCTGGCTCAGAGACAAGCGAACCAGCAAGTACTGGCAGCGTCAGACCCTGGCCCCGCGCGCCCACAGTCACGCGCCTACCCCGTTCAGTGTGCACTTGCGTTTGTGCAATCCGTTTTGCTCGTTTCTGCACAGTCAGCAAGGGATTGGACTACCCTTCGTTCTCAGATTCAGTCGAAATCAACGGCTGGTGTTTTTGGCCTAGAAAATAAGGGAGTATCCCAAACAGTGCGCGCTGCAGCTCTGCGTAGTTTGACAGAAGCCTGGGTTTACCTCGATGTGCACCGAACCGGATTTAGCACGTACATGCCATTGCTTGGCACCTTGCCAGAAACAGCTCGGTACGCTATGGCACAATTTCATGGGTGCATAGCTGAAGGCATTCGCCTCAACCATGCGTTTGCGGATATATTACCTGAGATTAAGCGCCAAGTTAATGGCCCTGTTGCTCGTAAGACAAGGAAAGAATTACTGGCACATCTTGGTAATACCCTGGACTCTGCCCGGGACCTCTTGTGCCGCTTAGAGAATTTGGATTTTGCGCAGTACAATGCCCTCTGTGTAATGCATATCGGTCGGGTCTCAGACAGGTGTACCCCCCAGAAATGTCGGTTGGTGTGTCAGAATCTGCTGAACAATATTGGTTTTGGATTAGACTGGCTACACCAGTTGCGTGGAAAAACCCCTGTTCCGACACCCAAACCACAACCTTCGAGAGTACTCGAGCCACACCAGAGTGCGCACCAACCATCAATGTATACTACCCCGTTGAACCGTAGCATTTCAATTTTACCCCCCGCCTGGAATAATGTCTTAGTAGCCCATCTAATGAGCCCCGATCCTATGCGGCGCTTGGCGACACATCAGTGGCCGCCTGATCCTTCTATCAAAGTGCAAACTGACCCGCCGCGCATTGTACTGACTGACTTATCCATGCACGCTTGGGTAGAACCTGTAGGGCCGGAGTTCTCTGTTGGCCCAGTGGCTGAGCTGGATGTCAAAACCACTTGGGTCGGTCGTATTCTGCCTACAGTCGGTATTATGGACACACCCTGGGCCATCATTGATCCACGGAACACCGATCTCGTGCGCGCGTATTCTAAGTTGTTGATCGCCGCGTATTTTGAGTCTGAATACATTTTTCAACTCGTGTTTCGTTATGGCTGGTTCCCAGATAGCTTACTCACTGCATTTCAGCGCTGCGCCTTCCTTGTGCAAAAGCTTGTTGACACGCTTGATCGCTCTATTAAGCATGGTGAAACGGTAGGCATAACAGACACCTATCCGCTACCCGAACAGTACCATATTAATGGCCGCTTTTTGTATAAGTTGGCTAGTGATGCCCGTCGCGATTACACACAAGTTGGGGCTAACTACAATAAGTTGGCACGACGATACGGGGCGGTGCCTGTGCACACTACTCCGATGCTTCCAATTGACCGAAATAATCGCTTCGAGCATTCTCGCCGTCGCTTACAGTTGCCTACCGCTCAAAACGCTCACTCACAGATGGTCCGGGTAACGAATAGTGGCAGCTATGATGCTAACGTAGATATGGTTCAGCCGGATGATGTAGGAACGCGGGACAACCAATACGACTTTCTGTTGTCGCACCAGGGTTATCAGCAGCCTGATTCGGCTGGTGGAGCCCCTGTGCCCGCCGCTGTGCAGGCGCCCCAGCGATTATATCATACGGGACACCAGCACACCGGTAGGCTCTCGGTTCCACCAGCACACCCTAGCTCTTCTGTAGCACCCACTTCGGCTCTAGATCAACTTAAGTCAGAAATGGACCAAAAATATGCTAATATGCGTGACCAGATGGAGGCTATGAACGCTAACATGCGAGCCCTATTAGACCAAAGGCGTGCTCAATCACGAGCTCAGCCCCAAGTTTCGCAACCAAATGTATCAAATGATCCGCCTAGTACCACAACTAGTTCAGATGAGGATTTGGCTAAGCGTATTAAGAAGCTTAAGATGCTTGGTTGTCCCATGTTCTCGGGTAAAGCGTCTGTTGATGTCGGCCAGTGGCTAGCACAGTTTACGGCGAAATGTAGAATCTGCAAAATCGCCTCTGACGAAGAAAGGGCTTTGACTCTGGCCGCTGTGTTGGAACATGATGCAGCTACGCTGTGTTATGGTCAACCGCAGGAAGTCCAGACCTCTTTTACGAAACTGGAGTCAGCTCTTAAAGCTCACTTTGGCCAGGCAAAACATGTGCTAGCTACATGCCGAGCGATCACACTTATGAACTGGAAACCCAATGATACGATTGATACTGTGCGACGCCGTTTGATGACTGAATCGGCGCAGTTGAAAAATGTGAATCATAGCGAGCGCGAATTGCGTATGATTGAAGGATTTTTGCACGCTTTGGGTCAGCATAACTCTGAGTTGCGTCAATTAGTGGAGTTAAACTCTGCTGCACTTGAGTCTTTCGACAAGCTGATCCAGCATGCCAAAGTCGCTCAACAGTCCTTGGAAAACCGTAAGCTTGAGCAAGACCGCTCAGCTAAGGATACTGAGTTTAAGCGCATGCGCGATGAACTCTCGCAACTGCGACAGCAAATGTCTAGTGCACGCATGGGCGATAACCGTCAGCAGTTGGGTGGCGGTATGTTAGCTGGCCAACGGCCAATGTTTCGACCACCGATGGATATGCGCCAAAACCCGCGATTTGCTTTCCCTCCGCCACAAGCGCAGCCTAGTGCTCAACCCCCGTTCAATGCACAGCGCATGCCGTTTAGACCGCAACGGGATATTCCGCCTATGCGTCTACCTCCTGCCGTACAAGGCCCGCGCTTTGCTCCGCGTCCAACAGTTGATGTAGGGCCACCTGTGGTAGCTATTGACAAGCCCGGTCGACAGCCTCCCAATGCTTATAAGAGCTATTTTTGCGACAAATGTAAAATGTCCGGCCATACCACTGAAGAGTGTGGTCGTCGTGCAACCGGCCCTACTTCATCTGGCCCCGCACCAGCCCAAACGCCGCGTGAGCCACTTAAGTGTTTTAAGTGCAATAAGCCTGGCCATTTCTCGCGTGAGTGTCCCGAAAACACGCCTGCGCAGAATGTCAATGAACTGTACGCACAGTATGATATCATACCCGACGATCAAATTGGTTACACTGATTTGCAAGATGATTTAGTTGATGGGGTAGCAGACCCTAACGACTTGCAAGGCTATTATAACGAATACCCTTCGGAAACCATGCATCAGTACCAATATGATTACTCGGATATGGTACCACCAGAGACAGACGCATTAGCCGAAGAGGAGAACGACGTGCGTGTAAACTTTCTGGGTTCCTGTCCAGAACTTTATAACCATTCTGACTCAACTCCAATAAGTTATTTTGACGTTTGCGTTACGCAGTGGGTGGACACGTCTACCACTGAGCCAAAGGGCGCCGCGCCAAAGTGCCAGGCCTACGTCCCTGGGACGGCACGCGCGCTCAGTGACTCAGTGACTGGTAGGAGACCCACTGTAAGCTTCTGTAAAACCTTGACTGGTGTTCCCCAGGTCGATCATGTTTGCGATTCGATTCCACACCTAAGTATTCCGGAAATTCGCATTCAATCTTGCGAACCTGACCAGACCTCAGCCCTCGCGGTAACCACGCAAAAGTCCCAAGCCTACGCCCCTGGGATTCGTGATATCGCGAGCACTGATGACCTGGAGCATGTAGTACTGAGTAGTCCAAAAAGTGCGCAAGTACAAACACAAACGTCTACCTGGACACCATCTATTAATATGTTTCGTCCTATCAACCCCGCGACACACACGTCTGTAGTTGCCGCCCTAGATCTCAGCACTTCGGATGCTGGCCGAGAAACTTGTCGTGACCGTAGGAAATATTATTGGGAACAACTCTCCCCGGATTTAGGTGTTAAGCGCATGGAATACCAATGTAATGCCGCACAAGTGGTAGTAACCGAACCATTGGGTGCTCGCTTGCAAAGTGGCAAAATGACGCGTCCAAAGCACACTGTGCGCGATTTAATTACACCTAGTATTTACCACCGCGCCGTAATCCAAGGTGTAGGACCCTATTTAGTATTAGCTGATACTGGCGCGGAATTAAGTGCCATTCCCGTGTCTTTATTAGAGCAAATTGAGAGCCTTTCAGGGAAATGTTTAGACCGTCGAATCTTTCAATTGGAAAAACCCCTTGTTTGTAAAGGCTATACAGGACATAAACATACGTTACTGTACTCGATCCAATTGACAGTCTCGATCGGTACGGAAACACGACGCATAAACTTCGCAATTTCCTTTGAAGGCACTCAGTGCATTATAGGTATTGGTGATTATGCTAAATTTTGGTTCCTACCTATTTGTCCTGGCGCTTGTATGACTCGACCGGTTATGCACAGCAATAAACGGTACCTCATTCCGGGCGATGAACCTTGTTTGCTCTATGAAGGGGAAATCCCCTACGTGGACACCGGGTTACGCACAGGCGCCATTGCAAAATCAGGTGAAAATATCCCAGAAGCAATTGAACGAGTTCAATCTAGCAATATCTACACTGTAGGATCACTTTTAGAGCCGTATTTGGCCCCGAAAACAGATGTAAATAGGCTTTGCTCCTCGTCACCGGTTCCCTATTTTTCGCCAAGTAAGGGCACCGGTGCGGTTGGGGTTGTTGCAACGGAAAACTGGGTATGCCCACCGCGCTCTGTGTCTTATGTGCCCGCTGAGTTGACAGGTGACCCCCAGGAGATACTCACCACGGTTCTTTTCAGCCCACATGCACACTTCTCCGAAAATTTCGAAAACACCTTGCTACCACTAGAGAACGGGAATGAGCTCTTTGTCCCCTTTGCAAACCATTCGGATAAGGAGATGGTCTTATTTGCCTGCCAGTCTCTTGGCTGGGCCGAAGAGGTAGTAGTTGAACCGACCAATGACTTCCATATGAACGAACTCGCAGTTGAATTTGCCGATGTGTGGTGGCAAACAGTGCAGACACCTCTGTGTAAGGCTCTCTGTGAAGCCAACTTGGCTTCCACGCATGTAGAACCCCCTGAGGACCCTGTAATTACCGCCCAGTCACCCCCTGAGACTCGATTACATCAGCTTGGAAAAATTCTAGACGAAGGAGTACTTAGTCACCTCCCCTTGGAAAAGCAACAGGTGTTGCGTGACTGGCTATTAGAACGCCACCACATCTTTTCACTGTCCGATTTTGATATGGGAGACACAGGCGATATAATTTACCACCCTATCGAAACTGGAAACTCCCCCCCGATCCAACAGAAAGTCCGTAGATTAGCTATCGGGTTACGTAAGGAAGTTGAACGTCAAGTGCAGCTGTGGCTGAAATTAGGGATAATTGAGCCGTCAGTGTCCCCTTGGGCATCCCCGATTGTCCCGGTGCGTAAGAAAAATGGCGCGCTGCGATTATGCGTCGATTACCGTCGCGTGAACCTAGTGACTAAGCGTGATTGTTTTGCACTGCCAAACTGTGCTGACCTGATTGACATGGCTGGACTTGTACATCCCCAGTATTTTTCATCACTTGATTTAGCGTCTGGCTACTTGCAGATGCGCATTGACCCTCGGGATATTCCAAAAACTGCATTTACTAGCCATGTCGGTTTGTTTCAGTATAAATTCATGCCGTTTGGCCTAGTTAACGCGCCAGCCTCATTTAGTCGGCTCATTGCCAATGTACTTGCGGGATTAGACCCAGACCGCGTGCATTTTTACTTGGACGACGTTTTGGTTTGTGCCGAAACTGAGGAACGTATGTACTCACTTTTGGACGACGTCTTTGCTCGTTTCGATCGATACACTCTCAAAGTCGGCATTAAGAAATGTGAATTTTTCAAAGAACGCGTTAACTTTCTGGGTTGCGTCCTAACGAGGGAAGGCATCGAAATGCAACAGTCAAAAATCACCACTATCCAAAATTACCCAGTTCCAGTAACCACTAAGGAAATCCGTCGATTCCTGGGCATGTGTTCCTTTTACCGTCGCTGGGTTGAGGGCTTTTCCTTTATTACACGACCGTTGCATTTAAAGATCCAGGGTGCTAAGACTACTTGGGATGACGAATGTCAGGCGGCCTTCGAAGAACTTAAGAAGCGTTTAGTAGAAGGCCCAATTTTAGCCTACCCTAAAGAGGGTCGCCCATTTATTTTGCACACAGACGCTTCGCGCAGTGGCTTGGGTGCGGTTTTGAGTCAAATGGACGATGCGGGCCGCCATCGCGTGGTCGCTTATGGTAGTTGCGCATTAAAAGGTGCGGAGAAACGTTACAATACCACGGAATTGGAATGTTTAGCTATTGTCTGGTCGTTGAAATACTGGAAACATTATTTAACACAGCAAGAAGTGATTATTGTAACGGATCATCGTACGCTTACATGGGCACTGGAAAACCGTTCTGAGAACCCTCGTTTAGACAAGTGGTATGTGTTTTCAATGGCTTACCAACCTAAGATCATTTTTAAGCGTGGTAGTGAGAATAGTGTGGCGGATGCGTTGTCGCGTATTGCCGAGTCGGTTAATTTCCATAAGTGGACTGAGGATCATTTACAAGGTAAATTCGACCCCGAAGAGGTACCCGCCGGTATCTGCCCCCTGTCCACTTTTACTGATAAGTGGCAAGCGCACCCGTTGAACCAACCTGAGCCCGATTTGTCTGAATATTCTGCCGTTGAGATTTCTGAATTTTGAAAATTTCTGACAAAATTCACTACGAATGGCACCCCCCGCTCGGTGTAGGCCATATCCAATCCTTGGATAATATACCTCACCCAGCTAATCAAGATAGAACACCGAAAGCGAACACCCCCTCAATTTTCGAAGCTAAGTCCACCCCCATCGAACGATTTAACATGACCGGTAAGGATGTCGATGTAATCCGCGATGCAGGTCTCGCGATAGACGGTATCGTGGGTTCTACGCTAGAATCCGTCGCTGAGGAAACCCAAAAATTTTGGCAACGGATTATAAAAGGTCAGGAAGACGACCCCGATACTCAGTCCATTAAGCTATTTTTGACCACTAGGCAATACACAAAACACGCGCGCTTCAATACTTGGTTAGATCGCAACTATACTGGGTTTTGTGTGGCGCATGATGTATTGTGGTTCATGGGAAATGCTAGTCGTCGTGCGTGTCTGGTGGTGCCAATAGAAATCACTTCGGAACTTTGCGAAAGATTTCATTCCTGGGGACACCCAGCTGGTCTCAAGTTGTCTATGTGGCTAAGAATTTACTTTTGGTGGTTCACACTGACCATGGATGCTCATCGTGCTGTGGATAAATGTCTGGAGTGCGCCACTAGGACAGGACAGGGTCGTAAACGTCTCAACCCGCTCACTCCTATTTCAGTGGTGGCAGAGCCATTTTTCCGTATCCATATGGACGTTCTAAAAATGCCCATGTCGCAAAACGGTTTTCAGTACGTATTGGTTCTGCAAGATGCATTTACGAAATACCCTTGTGCGTATGCTCTTCGATTAAAAGACGCGGAAACAGTGGCGTACCATTTTATGCAATTCGTTTCAGATCATGGTGTCCCACGAGTACTTGTAACTGACAACGGTTCGGAATTTTGCAATGCAATTTTACATGGGTTGACACAATTTTGGGGGACAGATCATCGCAAGACCACTGTGTACCGACCACAAGCGAATGCATTAGTAGAGCGTTTCAACCGCACGTTGTTAGACATGCTGGCTAAAATGTGCACTCTGCGTCCCACTGACTGGGATGAGTGGCTTGCCCCTGCCCTGTACTGGTATAGAGCCATACCTCATGCGAGTACTGGTGAATCTCCGCACTTTTTGGCAACAGGTCGCGACATGCCGCTTCCGGGCGACACGTCGTTTTTGGAAACGTCGCAACTCGTGTATAACGAACATCCAAAATACCATGAGCGGATTGTCCAGTACACGCGTGAGGCTTGGAAAATTGCCAAAGAGTTGATCGATTTGGCACAAGCACAACAAAAAGTGCAGTATGATAAGAAATGTAAGCCTCTGACTTTCGAAGTAGGGCAGCGTGTGTGGTACTTAGCAGAAGGTGTTGTGACTGGTCCTGCGTATAAACTTGCCCGTCCGTACATCGGTCCTTATCGCATTTTAGAGCTAAAAGGGAAGACAGCCAAAATTAAACGCATCGACCAATGCGATGCGGCAGCAATTCGTGTTAATCTGGATAAGCTGCTTCCGGTTAAGGATTCGGTAGCTTCTGGTGCGATTTGGACCGGTCGCGCACTGCGCAAGGTACGTGAGGTCCCCTTGGAGAGTGAACTGCCGACACATGATGTTTCTGGTGAGAAAGCTGACACTGGTGTGACGCCTGGCGACAAGCCACTGTCAGATGATGGCATGGTACTCAGAAGTGGTAATCGTGTGCGCGCTAATTCAAAATAAGACACCCTGGAAGTTATAATTTTAAGTAACAAGTAACATATGTGAGACCGTAGTTTAAGTTTCTCTCTTGTCTAAGTTTCGTTTTAGTTTTCAAACAACCTGTGGTTAGACCACGCAAGGGGGGAGGAGTGTGATGCCAGAGGTCCGGTATAGTATGTAATCTTTTATATGTAGTAACTTTTTTTTTTTTTTTTATGTAACTTTCCTTTTATGTAATTTTTCACGGAATTGTTATACGTAATCTTGTTATGCAACCTCTTTATGTAATTCCTTTTAACGCCTTTTAAAAAAAAAAAAAAAAAAAAAAAAAAAAAAAATTAGATATCTTCTCTTGGATTTGTATGATACCATTGGCATCATAACCCAACCATTGAGCATGTTGCTAACACCCCGGTATGAACGTGTCTCCATAAATCTTCAATAGTCAGGTTGGAAGTAACGCGTCCTAGGTGTCGACCACAGGCACCGGGAAACGTCTTGCTACTGCACCGTTATACATCTTACTTCGTTCATGTGGGTTACCTGTTGCGTGATATAGGACACCTTGTAGACTATTACGGGTGAGTAGAGAAAAAGTTGCACCCCCCTCAAAAGATCGTGAGGCCCAGCTAAAAAGATTGTCGCTTTCACATTTAGGCTGTGTGAGTGGTATACTTAAGTTGTTGGGAACACGGTAGTGATGCAAAAAGTGAGAGCATGTTTTGTGAGGTCGCTTGGGTGCTGCGGTGTCCTCAATGCGCGAGAGACACGTCTCTCGCCCATCGAGGACAGACGTTGTCATCGATAGCTTAATGAGTGACCGTCTGAGTGAGACTCTCCATGCATGTTAATTGTCCGTACCCACGGTTATTATTCACCACTGTCCGTTTATTGTCTGAAAGCGCGCAGCTGGTAGTGCACTAACACCACCCTACTCATGTTGTGATCCCCGTGTCCTTCTAGCCATTGTCCAACTCGCATGTGATTATAACCTTGCCTCTTTTCAGTAGGAAGACGTGCCAGGTGGGGCGTGCGTTATAGGTTGCTGATGACCCTAAAGTCCCAAGCCTACGTCCCTGGGATTGGGCTCATCAGCCACCTTACGCCGCTGTGTTTCGGCTCTGATATTTTGGGTAAAAGATATCCACCCACATTACGGAGAAAAGATCATCTCCGTCCTGATTGAGCCCCACTATGCTTATCACCCTGTTCGCCTTAGACCGCGCCCCATAGGTCTCCACCGCGGACTCGTTAGACAACCCGACACCCAATTTTTGTATTAAAGTTGTAACCTCCCCAAGCGCGGTAGTGCGCCCTGGCCCGCTGCACTTAGTGAGATAAGCGCTGCTTTCCTGCTACTTTTGCAACTTTTTGTTGCATACAAAGTTTGACAAAAAAACCCCTCTCAATACAGACTTGGGTACTAAACTTCCCCGCCCCGCACCCGGCCCCTAAATTGTATTTCTCGGAGGGCGACTTCGCCCGCTACCAGCTTCCCCCCGCTTTATTGTACTTCGTGGCCATTTGGGCGTGCTAGTCGCTGTCTTTTGCCTTTTTGGTAAGTGGACGCGATTACCCTTGTGAAGACCTGTCATGTTGGGAGGTGTACTGATGTTAGCCCTTTGATCACAGATTGTGTCGGCAGTGGCTCGCTGAGCGCCTTCCATTTCGCTGCCTCCAGTTCTGTTGTTAAGGTGACTTACTTACTGTTGTCGTGCAATAATTCAGTGCGATGTAGCCGGTAGTGGGAATAGTGTGAACCATCAGTTTTGAACACCGCAGTGTCTTCTCGATCGTGCAACGCGCGCACGTTTGCGATCGACGCGCGGCTCGTTTTCGCCGTGCTCCGGTCAGGTTGGGACCACTGGTTGTGTGCCCCTGGAAGTCGTGGTGTGATTATAATTGTTATGTGTTTTTGTTGAAATTTAATTCTTCTGCACATTCCCTGTTTTTTTTTCTTCGCGTGAGTTTTAATGTTGTAAACGTTTGTTGAAAGTTTTGATCCCGGTAGAAAACTTGTTTTGTTTTGAGGGCGCGTTAGAATGGCACAAGCGCACGCTTCCACTTCTGTATATAACGACGACGGTGTGTTGTGGGACGTACTTCACAGAGACGGCGTAATTTGCCGCAGTCTGAGCACGTTGGATAGTCCCGACTCGGTAAGCGTGTCGTCGACGGTGTTCAAGTTGGGGGATCATATCGCCAACTTTTCACCGACGGCGTTCGAAGAGACCTTGAACAGTGGCAACCACCGGTTACTAGACCAGGCCCTGCTTAAAGACGCCAATGCGTTCCTCCGGACCTGCAATTTGCCCACTCTTAGCGACGTGCCAAACCGCCTCTGTGAAGTGCTGACCTTTAGTGCCGCTAGGGGTTTGCCTCCGAAATTGTTTGTGACACCGCGGCACAGCAATGACTGGCGCTTAGCTGGCGTGGACGTGACGGGGCGCCAATTAGCCGGGCAGATGTTGACCGCCGTGCGGAACCATGCGTCAACCATCAGAAGCGCCAAAAGAGAGGTCGTGGCGGCAGTCGCGACCTTTATACCGGAAATGTTTCTGTACCCCGTAAATGAACCGGGTAGACAGCGGTTCGGATTCCGGAGCCTCTTGGATTACACACCGGAGGATCCTTTTGATGGTTGGATGCATACGCGTTCCGCGTTTGTGCGGAAATTCAAACAGATTTGGGCGTGTCATCCTGGCGATCCCATCGTGCAAGTTTTCATTCAGAATGCCAGACAACTGGAGAACCTGGGTGATTATTTGCCCACAGTGGGACAGGACCAGCCCAAAGCTATTTCAATTTCGCTCGGCTATAAGAGGCCCCGTGACAGTCGCGATAAAAATCCGTTTTTGGTGTCATTGTGTTTTCCGAACCGCGTCGTGGTTCACGTTCCGATCGCCTTGTTGCGCTCCACCACGAATAATTGGACCCCTTTGGGTGGGAAATTGTTGTTTGCGTGGGGTGACCCCCGGGCTGTCCGGTTGTACGCGTCCGAGGCGGAGCGGGAAACCTTGATTGGAATGTCCGGTACACCGCCTCCTCCTTGTAACACCACCGGAACCACCACAACCACCACACAGTGGTTGAGCTGTATTCCGGTGTTAGAAAAACTGTTGTTGACCACCGATGAACTTCGCGTGGAGCATAAAGACGATTGTACCGACATTTCAGTTGAAGTGCTTGTTGCCGCCGCGTGGCAACTATTTTCCGGACAGACACTCAAATGCCCCATTGGTTCGAAACACACCCCAATCGATACCGTGGAGGTCCAGGTGAACGACGCGTGGTTCGCAAACGCTTCGAGCCCCGCCCCTAGGGACCTCCCGGCTATCTTGGAGATCCAAGGGTATCGCGCGCAAACAATTTTGGACCTGTTTATTTTCGCATGCTGGAATTCCATTCGATCCCCGGTGGCCCGGCCCATTGAGGCGGTCGACCACTTTCGTTCGATTAGCGACGATGGGGGTACCGGGTTCATGCCGACACACCAACTGGATGTAGTCGGGCACAGACTCTCTCACAGACACCCGCCCAAACAGTTGCGCCGGTCGTCGAATGCCTTTTGCGAACGTAATCAGAGACCGGCGCCTTCGGATCTCCACCTAAACTGGCTGGAGGATCTGGTCATAACTTATCTGGGGAGAGTTCTGTACCGACTGTTGACAGATAGGTCACTGACGACGTGGACTGGGGCCCAGCGTGGTGGGATGCCCACGACTGGCCCTCAGTGGTGCAGGTGGTTGCAGGAGCTAAGGGATGTCTGGAGGTTTTCTGACGCGGCAGTCCGCATTTTGCAGCGACTACGCGAAATTGTGCCGTGTGTATTGACCTCCATGTTGGCAAGTTATTTGGCCGCGGGGAGCCGGGCGACCCCAAAAATGTTGATTGTGCTCCTCCCGCAAATTTTTCAGTATGTCAACTGGTTCTTTTTAATGCTGATTAGAAGCGATGAGCCTTCTATGGAAACTATGATGAGCGTGCACATCCGCGCCTTGTGGGGCGAATTGAAAATAGCCAGGTCGGTGACCCCGACTGATGGTGGCCCCCCTACTTTGGTGGTGGCGTTGGATTTGGAGCAGGATCGCGTTTTCGGGTCGACCGATGCCCCCATGAGCGCGCTTCGGTGGAAGTTAGCGGCGCCGCTATCGCCTGCCCTCAAAAGTTACACGCACTGCTTTCTGGAGTGGATGAATTACGCGCGCTTTCAACAACACCCAGACATCGCGTATAAGCCACAACCACACCCACTGCTGCCGGCCGACGCATATGCGCGCGCCACGTTTTTACTGTGGCAAGGCCCCGCCCCTTACCGCTATGATGAGCCGGAGTTGGAGTTCGATGAGGATTTGCCGAATCACCAGCTTCGTGGGTTACCGCGTATAGATCACGCGGCGGTGTATGGCGACGTTCGCGGCCGCCTTGAAGCGGTAGGTGAGGGTAGGCTCTATGACACCACCCCGTTAGCGACCGTGTTGGACTTTTCAGCAAGGACCAAATCATGCGGGCCAGTGCCGATGGCCAGTATCCACAACGCGAGTACCCACCCCCTTTTGCATTGGCAAGTGCCCACCGTTCCCTGGGCTAGTCCGCGGTCGGACTTTGGGCGAATGCACGTTGGAGTGCCGCCCCTGCGAACTTTGAATAGCAGGTCGTGGTCGTTTTTGAACCACGGCCGCGGCGCTTGGGACACAGTTGCCGCCTCGGAAGGGGTGTTCTATTTGATGCCGCTGTGCGCCGGTACACTTTCGCCGCTACTCGCTTGCATGCACATTCTGCGACAAACGCACGCTCCGTCCGCAGACTTTCCGGCCCGCCTGTTAGCCACGGCGTGCGCAATGGCAAATGTGGAGTGGCTGGATGTCGTCACGGGTAGAGCTGAGGTGCCTCGACGGTGCTGGCTCAGCACTCTGGCGATACATTATGGCATTCCGACCGTGTTGCTATACTCAGAAAACAGCACGCCTCCGAACGCTTTTGGTGTTTACGGCCAGGGCACCCAGACCGCTCTGCATTGCCAGTGCGCTGTAGTCGTGGTGGTGGGCAACGATTGGTTTGTGCATGACATTGAATTCGGGCAAGTGCGCTGCGTTTTCCCGCACGGCCGCTGCACCGACTTGATCGAGACGCACATTCTCGACGAGGCGAATTTGCCCGAGGCGGACACCGCTCGTGTCAGCCGGAATTATGGCGACATCGCAGCCTATAATGGCGAGCCGCCTCAGGCGGACACTGTCGAGTGGAAGACGTGGGTGCTGGTGTGTCAACTGAACGGGATCTACTATGGGTGGGCGACGCCCCCAGTTGGCAAACTACTGCCCACGCTGGCCGCCGACATGTGCCCCCTTGAGAAAGCCCTGTTTGACCTGCAAGTCCAAGGGGCGCGGCTGGACGAAGTTGAGGCGCTAAACTACTTCCACGCCGTGATCATGCATGTCGGTCTGGTGGGAACACGCCTTGCGCGGCCGGAACAGCCGGCGGACATTGGTGCAACGCCGCTCGCCTCGCCATTCTGTTATTTTTACGATGAAACGAGCCGACTGGCGGTGCACATCATCTGCGGCTGGTGCCCGCGTGAGTGGACATCCCGCGCGATCGAACGGAACATGCGTATTTTTCAGCCATACAGCGAGCGCCCGCTACCCCCTGGTATTCCGGCCAAGTCGACCCTCGATAGGATCATAGCCGGCCAACAACTGGCGTACGAGCTGCGCGAGCAGTACTTCGCGGTGTTGCTAGGGGCACCCGCTTGTGAGCCCCAGGGGCGTGTCCAATTTGGTGCCTCCTTGCCCTACCAGCTAGCTCGCACACAACCAGCGCTTTCGTTCAATCAGATTCTGCAGGTTTTGCACTCTGTGAGAAGCCAAATTGCCCCACCGGAGCCGCAGGAGCCCTTACGGTTTGATGTCATCCACAATGCGGAGCATTCCCTCATGCGACGGGCTGACAATCAGGATCCCTCTGCAGACCCAATTGAGGAGGTTCGCACGAGCGGGACTCCTGACGGCAACCCCGTTCATACTTGGTTGACTAAGGTTTACCCGCATCACGGCTGCTTTGACGACGGACGCCCCGTGGAGGACGTCGCGGGATTCCAGGGGGCGCAATATAGGTCGGCGCCTAACCGCCTGGTCAATTTCTTTTTCGACCCGCACAAGCGCCCCTTCACCCAGCTAGCTTCTGGCGTGCGCACGTGGGATGTCGGCCTGGTAGAGCCTCGTGCCTTGCCAGTCCCCGATGACCCCCGCCGGCGCATTTTGAACCTTGACGAGTCGGCAGATGAAGGGATGTCCTCAGCCGCCCCTAGCGTAGTGGGACAGCTGGAAATTGTAGTCCCAATGGAGGTCGCGGCCGGCGAGGAGCAGTCCGATGCGGGTGTCTCGGCTGACCACGTTCCGGATAGCTGGTCCCAAGAGGTGGAAGCAGCAAACCGGGCCGAGGGCACCTACAGACTCCGCATCGTACCTCTTCAACCGGTGCGAAACCAGCTCGCTAAAGAAGTGTTTGAAAGCGCAACCGATGACAGAATTCGCGCTGTGGCGAGGGCGTTGCTTGGTCACGACGACTCAGGGAACAAAGAGAGACTAGACGCGCTGGGTTTTTCTAAAACAGCGGTGTGGTCGTCGTTTGGCTTGGTTGATCCCTTAGAACCGGCAGCGTATTTGGTGCCGGAACTGGGAGACGACCCCTTTGACGGTTTTGGACCGATCCCACTCCGCGACGCCTACGTGCCACCGGCTGCACTTATTCAGCCAGACGGTGATGTCCAAGTGGCCCCGGTTAACCCGGCCGTGAATAGTTTTCACACTCACGAGCAGGGCCGGCGGTTCTTCCGCGAGCAAAATGTCCCGTACATTACGCTCGAAACAGGGTTGATTCTGGGTATTATGAACAGCACCCCGTATTTCTACTACGAGGTCCCTATTGAGGGCCGTATGATCGACGTTTGGCGCCGGGAGGCCTGGCTACCCATGACGCAGTACTGGGATGAGCTGCTTCCAGACCACATCACGCAGTTGTTTACCATTTTTCGCCAATATTACGCGGCGACAATGCAAGGGGAAGACGTTCGACCGTTCTTCAACTTGGGGACTAAACAACTGCAGTTAGTGCGGAATGCAGGGCTCCCACCTGCGGCGTCAGGGGAGGCCGAGTCGAATCACTGGTTGACAAACGCGTTTGGGCCGGCTGAACGCGCGCGCTTAGTGGCCGTCGCGAGGACCAGAGGGCATTATAACCCTGATTGGTCCCCGCGACACCCGTTGAGGAGGGCCATGAGCGAGTGGCTCCAGCCGGAGCAAACGTACGCACCCGGTTGGGAGAGGTTACACGTCGAAAGCGTGCCCCTCCCACTCCGCCCCCTTTATGCTGAGATGCTTATGAGCCTCAGCTTGGACGAGTCTCGGTACACCTCTAATGCGGGACGCGCCTTGCCGTTCTTCCTTGACAGTTTTAGCGACAAACCGCCCTTGACCTTGGAAGTGCCTGTGCCGCCCAATGTCTTCGCCGATTCGGAAGAAGTACTGCCTACCTTGCCAATAGGGCACCGCTATTTCGGTGGCGGTACGAACGTGTCACTGACTAGGTGCATCTTGAATTGGTTGTCGTTTTGGCGCAAACAGCGGGAACTCCTACACGTGTTGGTGCTGTCAAACGAACAGTGGGCGGCATACTGCGTGCGTTTCCCCGAAGCGCCACGAACTTGGGTCAGGTGGCAAGACCGACTTAGGCAGGCAAACCCGGACCAGCTGCGGGCTATGCTTGATGAGACTCAGGACGAGTTTACGGCCTTCTTGTTGCGCGCGAAGATCGTGTGTGCGACTGTTAAGAGACCCTCCGACCTTGTCTTGCAACCCGTGCTGAACACGTCTTTAGGTCGTTGGCTCGACTTTCGGTTGTATATCCTCCGGCTGCTGGCACTGGATGGGAGTCCCGGTTTGGGAAGACCGGACGTGCACGCAGGCGTGGGTACGATATCGATTGGCGACTACCACACGTATCTATTCTTCTCCGGAGATAGTCCGCTGGGGAACTTTTTTAGGGCCCCTATTCCACTAATGGGCGATCTGTACGTGCCATCATCTGAGCACTTGTATCACGTTCTGCAGTTGATCTTTAGCGGGGATCACGATTTGATTGTGCCCCTGCTCAGACACTCGGAGCCTAGTCGCTGCAAGTCTCAGATGACGTCCTGGCGTAGGGAGGGTAGAATCGCCGGCTGGAAACAGAAACAGCAGGAGTGGCACAACTGCGGTCTTGCCGTTGCAGCCATGCACGCTGTTTTGCGACTCAAGCTGGCGACCTGCCCGGCCTACCGGAACGCCCTCGCTAACAACCCCGACTCGATTTTTATCGAGGCGAGCCCACACGACCCGTTCTGGGGTATTAAACAAGGTATGAACGACCGGACTCTTTGGACAAGCGTAGAGACGTGGGGTGACAACTGGCTGGGCCGGCTGCATATGACAATGGCGGAGCAACTAGCACGTGAACCCGCACCGCGTCCGTGGCCTGTTCTGAGCCTGAATGAATTGGCGATGTCCACCCTTGCGAAATGCAGAGGCGCCGTCCAACGGCCACGACCGCTTCAACCGCTGTCCACTGCACTCGTGGATAGAATTGCACGGTGCAGGGCGGTGCGGCGGTATGCCCCCAGTGAAATTCCGCCAACTATCACGACCGTGCAGTTTGTCCAAGGCCAAGATCCGGCCATTGCGATCGGACAGCAGGTGGAATTGGGCCAGCGCCCCATCCCGCAACTTGCAGTGATTGAACGCGAGCACAACCTGCCGCGAGGGGCAAATAAGGCCGCTCGTAGGGTACACCGCCTGCGTCAGGTCCGCACTAAGTAGCTTGTACCAGGCAATAGAGGAGTGCGGTGTGTGGGTGTCGGGACTAAAATGCCAAGCCTACGCCCTTGGGATTGTCCCGGCGCAAATACACCCAACTCCTTGTGTAATGCGAGAACTGACGGCGGGCCACCAAAGTGCCAGACCTATGTCTCTGGGACGGTGACCCAGCGTCAATTAACGCTTACTAAACCCTAGTTATGGCGCTTTAGTCGCCGGGGACGCCATATTGACCCTTTTGGGCCAAGTGACGTCATTATGACGTCGCCATATGTGAACCTAACTTATAGGAAACTTACGGCGCAACGGACGCCAGCTATGGTAATTGGCGCCAGATCACCAAAGTGCCAGACCTATGCCTCTGGGACGGTGATTAAGCGCGAATTACCATAGAACGGTAAATCGATGGCGCTATGCCGCCGGCCCTAATTAGCAAAACGGCTTAATTAGCCGCTTCTAGTTGTGAAAAGGCCGGGTGACGTCATTCGACATCCCCGGGAACGGAACCTAACTTTTACGAGATTTACGGCGCTTTCATTAAAAAGAAAAGCAGCGCCGAGCGGAAAAGCGATTCTTTTGGACATGGCGGCCAAACGAGCGCCGGCGAACGACTTCGACGGCCGCGACAGCGCCGCGTCGCCGCCATTCAACGACCGCTGGCCGCCGGAGCCCGGAAGAGGGGGATTTTGGGTGGTTTTGGGCATTTTTGTAGAGTGTCGGATCGGCCGCTTTTGGCCGAGTGCCAACTCTCTGAAAACGGCACCTAGTGTATTTTCGAGGGGGGTTAAGTACTGTCGCCGTATTTGGGCGACAGTTTATCACCCGAGACTTGTAAATTCACCCCCTACCCAGTCCCCGCGAGCGTCGACAGCGTGGCCGCCGGGAACGTCCGCGGAGCGACAGACTTCGGCCGCTCAGAGTTCTTGGTGGGAGTGGCCACCGGAAGGGAGGGCCCCGATAGCTCCAGAAGCCTACGTCCTTCGGAGTAGAGACGGGTCAACCCTTCTGGAGGGATATGTGCCGTAGGTTAAAAATTAGTAAAGGAAATTGGAAGAATGCCAAAAAGGCAGTTTTTGTGTGTAGTTTGGCACATATCCCGTAGCCACTGCTGCCACAGGGAGGAGTTTTGTGATTTTGTAGGTTGTAGGAGTAGGTTTAGGTTGTAGGTGCGCGGTAGGTGCCGCGGTATGTGATCTATGGCGCGTATATTTGTGTTTATTTGTTTGCACTTATTTACCCACTTAACCCCTTCAGTTGTGATAATTGCACGTGTTCGTGATTACGTTTTACGTTTCGCACTTATTTCTGTGTTTTGCACGTATTTCTGTGTTTTGCACTTTTGCACTTTGTGTTTAGCTTCACGTTGGCCGATTGGTACGCTGGTTTTGGACGAGCTCACGTCTGAGCAAAATACGGTTGTTTTTGTATTTTGGTCCTTTTGCAGTTGCTTGCAGTTTCGAGTAGCCTGTGGGTTTACCCGGCTTGGTTTAATTAAATTACGTTTAGTTTTGGAGAGTTTCGCTCAGTTTAGGTACTTTAAGCTGTTAGTTTGTGCGTTACATTTGGTAGGTTACTGTAGGTATGTCATTTTCTAGTTTGGCACAGTTCCAAGTTTGGTTTTGTTAGCTGGCTGAGTGCCAGAAGAAAGGTGTTCCTGAATGTCAAGTCACCATTCCCCTTGTTCCATTAAAAAGTAACCCTTGTGGTAACATGGCTCTGTTCAGCTGGAGTCACTTATTTTCGGTACACTTTTGAATGCACTTCCGTGATTGGTTGGCTCCGCCCAGCTGCAAACCAGTTTTGGGCACTTCAAACCCATAAAAGAGAGCCCCAGTCCAGTGATTATCATCAGTCTATTCAACCCAATTCTAATTACTAAGTCAGTGATTTACCAGCTGAAATGAGCCTACCCTTGGTTATTCATTCTCTGCTAACTCTGGCATAGGCCTTCTCTTCCCTCTGCACGGTGACATTTAGGTTCACAGGGGCAGGAGTGGCCACACGGAGCTGCCGGTATAGCTAAGATAGGGTGTTGTATGGGGAGAACCCACCATCTGTGATGCTTACTGTACGTCTGGACCTCTGTGGACTTGTTTTAGGCGTAGTATAAGCTGAAGTAGGCTGTACACCTATTGACTCGCTCTAGGCTTTCGTAAGGGCCCAAACAGTTGTGCTACGTCGTCGTAGATTACTTTTGATAGTGGTGCTGTGCCAAGCTAGGATTTAAGTACCTGGACTTGTGTGGTCTCTTACCAGTGTACCGTACTGCTATCCTCACCTGTCTGGTTTAGCTTTCATGACCCTGAGTGTTATTTAGTCATTTTTGTGTTAATGTTTTGATCTGGAAAGTGGAAAGGTAAATTGGAAATATTTAAATACTTTGGAAACTTTATTTGCAACGTTATTCGAGAAATCCAATTAGTGTAATTCAAGCTTACTCCGGTGCAACTATTTAATCTATTGGCTCATTCCAGCTAGTGGATCTAATCATTTCTAATTCTAGTTTGTGAAATCATGATGGAAGTTGCTTTTATCTGCTTGCATTCGAGTGATGTTCAATTGTCGGTTTTTGAAGCATGGGCTAGTCTTGTTTCTGTTTCTGGAGGCGCGCCAAGTTCTGAAGGTTTCTGGGAAGTTGATAATTTGGAAGCGGGCCCTGTTTTGGATAGTTTTGAACCCGTGTCGGAAATGTTTCAAATACAACGAAGGGCCACGTATGCGGAAAAGGTTCAGGGCGCCGGTGACTTCGTTGTTGATTCTGTTTTGCCCAATGGCGAGATAATTCGTGATGCTTCCCAGCAGTGGTTGCTTGATCACTTGATCATGGAGCCAGCGTTTATTGAGCCCGGAATTTGTGGTGTTTTTGAGAAAACTGCTGAAAGGCTGAGGAAAGTTGTGCAGCCTAGAAACCTTTGGTATTTGGTGGGTAAGAGAGGGAAATTACAGTCGCACGTTATTCGCCGCAAGCTTTTGCAATTTGCGCGACCGGACTTTGTTAGCTGTGGCAACCAAGTAGACCGAAAAGCTCAGAAGCCTACGTCCTTCGGAGTAGCTAGGTCGAAAGGCACCAAGCTGGTGAAGTTTGGCAGACAGGGTTCCCGCGCACGCGGCAAGCGTAGGGCTTGTAGGGCAATTGTTGATCGTCCGGTGGACATTATGCCGCTCGTTGAATTATCGGAATTGTGCGATTATTTGGTTGGCGTGTTGCCATCGTTTGTCGTTCCACGGGTGCAGAAGGCAGTTAAGTCCCCTGTTAGGTGCTGTACATTTGGCGTAATTAGGCAGGATTAGGCAGGATGGACTGCATGAGCGCATCGTTGAAAGTTCTGACGGAAGTGGACATTGTCCAAGGTGTTGCTATTTGGCCCACAATGGGATCAGAAGTGAAGTTGCAGTACCCGGGGGGTCACATTATTATACTTGATGTCTGATCGATTTTATTTTGACAATTGTGTGATGGCTATACTTTTATATGAGCTAATTAGCCGGAGGATTAAAGTCCCAAGCCTACGCCCCTGGGATTATCCAACGGTGATGTCAGAATTATCGAAATTTATTTATACGGTTATCCTTGCCATGACGGCGCAATGCGGTGTTGGGGTCTAAAGTGCCAGACCTACGTCTCTGGGATTGCCCCCAGCACTGCGTGGCGACGTACTGACGAGGTACTGTTATAATGCCTCACACAGTTGTGCAATCTTCGAATGCTACTTATTTCTGAAGTAAAAGGGCTCCCTTCTGGTATTGCAGGTGCGCTATGATGACTGACTGATGAATTAAAGTCCCAAGCCTACGTCCCTGGGATTATTCTGACGCCAGCCGCATAGTCGCCAGAATTTCATACCCTGATTGACAGTTTATCGTGCAATGTGCCGTCGGTGGCTAAAGTGCCAAGCCTACGTCCCTGGGACTGTCACTGGTGGCACACGGCATGGTATTGCTGGTCTTCCCAAATCGACAATCATTTGTCTCGCCCTTTAACCTCATCGAATTTCGCAATTCATCCAAATACCTGGAAACCAACAACTGTAATTATTTGTTTTTCGGAAACAGTGTCACTTCACAATGCGGTCTGGTGCCTAAAATGCCAAGCCTACGTCCTTGGGATTGTCACCAGCCGTGTAGCGTTGTGGTACGTAAATGAGTTCAAATAACCTCAGGAAACAAACTAATTGGTCTCAAGAGTTAATAGTCATGCCGCCTGCTTCGTTTGCGATTTTTATTCTTCATTTTTTTGCGCAGTTTTCGTCATTCCCCTCGCATTTTTGGGAATTTTTCCCTTATTCTTGTCATTTTTGAGTTGCCACAGTGTCACTTCGCAACGCGGTCTGGTGCCTAAAATGCCAAGCCTACGCCCCTGGGATTGTCACCAGCCGTGTAGCGTTGTGGTGCGTAAAATGGGTACAAATATTTTTAGGGAATAAAATTTAATGGTCTCAGGATTAATAGTTATGCCGTCCGCCGCATTTGCGATTTTATATCCTTCACTTTTGCGCATTTTTCTGCCATTTTTTTCCGCATTTGGGACTTTTTCCCTATTCTTGTCAATTTTAGTTGCCATTTTTATTTTTTGGTATGATGAGTAGTAATTTATTGGGGCGCGGTGTGTGCGTTGGAACCTAAAGCGCCAAGCCTACGTCCTTGGGGTTGGTATCGGCACACACACACCTAACTCTCTCTTTTAAATGAAAGGAAATTTTCCATTTTTGATTGCAACCTTGTATACATTTGTGGTATCACGTCTCTGAGGGCCAGGTTGAGGGGTTAAAGTGCCAAGCCTACGTCCCTGGGACTACCCCATGGCCTGGACCCAGAGGCAAGGTAAAAATTTGTGTTTCTTCACGCCGCGCAATTTTGAGTTGTTTTAAATAGTTATACCTCGACCATACTGAGCATCGCTGTAAATAATTATTCTTAGCTTTCTACGCCGCTTTTGTATTTTACCTGTATTTAACAAAACCGCGTGGTCACATTGAAGAGGGCCCCTGGCTTTACATGTGTATTTAGAAATATCAGGACGGCCCCGGTCATTGTGTAATTATTTGGGACTGGACTCATGGAATTTTGTGCACACAGTTTTTCCTTTAAAACTCCAGTGACCTTGAACACTTTCTTTTAAACAGCCACCTGGATAAAGACTTTTTGCTTCCCACATTTAAAGTAATCACCAATAATTTTTGCTGGTTATGGCTGGGAACAAATTTTTGCAGCCACACAGTGGCCATATTAGTGGAAAACAGTTTAGTTCAGTTTCACTTCAATCTTCATGTTTTTCCAAAAATTTTCTCATGTTTTCCTTGAAACTTTAACGGAATATTTTTGCACAGGAAACACTTTTCTGCATCTATCCTTCTTGATTATGGATCAAAATCAAAATGCTGGCCACACTCATTGCTTGACAATGTCTGTCATGACTGGTTCACCAAATATAAATTTCTATGAATTTATGTACCAAGGAGACAATGAAATTGTTATGCGTGTGACCGCTGGAGAAATGCGGCTCACACAGCCACTTCAACGTGAGCTTGATTGGCAAGAGCCCCGTCGCGAAAAGTGAGAATTTTCATGGGTTCAGCGTGAAAAAAAAAACTGTGTATAATGACCAAAATTTCTTTCAGCTTGAGTGAATCTGTCCTTCTGTGGGGAAACACGGCTTTTGGAAATGACCAGCCACTGTTGGCAATAACTGGCCATGTGGCACCGATTCAACAATGTCAAATCCATGGCACTGGCACCCCAATGCAAGTACCGGCCCACTGTCTACCGAATAGGGAGTCGTCGATTTCACCAACTGATTTCACTTATGACCCGCATCTTTCTGTCGGGCCCCCCATGCATGTGACCACGCGAGTTATTAATTCACATAGTTTTCCTATCAATATCACCCTGGAACAGATTGGCAATTTCGTAGATATCAAATTGCAATTTTAATGGCTTCGATCCTGCGTTGAGTATTATTTCCTTTCCGCTTTGAGGTAAACGTAGTAATTCCAACAACAACATTTGCCAAATTTATTTTTGTACCCGCTATTATCTCTTTTTACTATGGTGCAGGTGAACCACGACGCGTACTGATTCAGTTTCTAGTGTGAGTTGGGTGCAGCGGTCTAAAGTGCCAAGCCTACGTCCCTGGGACTGACCAAAGCACCCATTTTGTATGTTTTGATATTGCTTTTCAGAAATTTTCTTCTAGTAAGCGCAGTCAATCAGTTGCATGCGGCGATTTTTGGTCATTGTGTGGAGGTAAACCGCTTGAGCCACATGTTTTGTGAAGTTAACCGCGAATTTGATTAGTAAGCTGCGCTGTGCCACCAAGAAAAATGTCATTGTTTGTGCTTGCGATTAGGCTGAGAATTGTTAGCTGAAGGTTTTCTACCGGGATCCCTTTTGTGAATTGTTGTATTTCATATTGTTGTGAATATTTTCTAGCCTTGTAGTTGGTTTCATTTAGTCACGTTTAGCTGATCTTTTCTTTTAAGTGGCATTCCACTTGTCTTACGGTCTCACTTACGGTTCTCATGATTCTGCCTTAAAATTTTTCTTGCCATAATTTTAGATTCTGTTTCGACGCTTTATTAGGGTGCTTCCAGTGCACATGTTTGCGTATTTTTCCAGGGTTCCACTTGCGACCTCGTAGTAGTTGTAATTCACCTCAAACATTTACCTGCAATACACCGCAACGCTTTAAATACATGAAAATATCAATATCAGTCGACAATTCCTTGAAAACAGTAGATAACACCCTCTTCGCCGCTGCTGCGCTGACTAACCCGCGCTTTTAGAAAAGGGGGGAGGAAGTGTGATGCCTGTTCGCGCTGGGTCAGCGCTCAAAAGGTCGGTATAGTATGTAATGCGAGAACTGACGGTGGGCCACCGAAGTGCCAGACCTACGTCTCTGGGACGGTGACCCAGCGTCAATTAACGCTTACTAAACCCTAGTTATGGCGCTTTAGTCGCCGGGGACGCCATATTGACCCTTTTGGGCCAAGTGACGTCATTACGACGTCGCCATATGTGAACCTAACTTATAGGAAACTTACGGCGCAACGGACGCCAACTATGGTAATTGGCGCCAGATCACCAAAGTGCCAGACCTACGCCTCTGGGACGGCGATTAAGCGCGAATTACCATAGAACGGTAAGTCGATGGCGCTGTGCCGCCGGCCTTAATTAGCAAAACGGCTTAATTAGCCGCTTCTAGTCGTGAAAAGACCCGGGTGACGTCACTCGACATCCCCGGGAACGGAATCTAACTTTCACGAGAGTTACGGCGCTTTTCATTAAAAGAAAAGCAGCGCCGAGCGGAAAAGCGATTCTCTTGGACATGGCGGCCAAACGAGCGCCGGCGAACGACTTCGACGGCCGCGACAGCGCCGCGTCGCCGCCATTCAACGACCGCTGACCGCCGGAACCCGGGAGAGGGGGGTTTTTGGTGTTTTGGGTGATTTTGGAGATTTTTGTAAAGTGTTGAGTCGACCACTTTTGGCCGAGTGCCAACTTCTCGAAAATGGCACCGAGCGTAATTTCGAAGGGGGGTAAGTGCTGTCGCCGTGTGTTGGCGACAGTTTATCGCTCAAAACTCGTAAATTCACCCCCTACCCAGTCCCCGCGAGCGTCGACAGCGTGGCCGCCGGGAACGTCCGCGGAGCGACAGACTTCGGCCGCTCAGAGTTCTTGGTGGGAGTGGCCACCGGAAGGGAGGGCCCCGATAGCTCCAGAAGCCTACGTCCTTCGGAGTAGAGACGGGTCAACCCTTCTGGAGGGATATGTGCCTTAGGTTAAAATTAGTAAAGGAAATTGGAAGAATGCCAAAAAGGCAGTTTTTGTGTGTAAATTGGCACATATCCCGTAGCCATTGCTGCCACAGGGAGGAGTTTTGTGATTTTTGTAGGTTGTAGGTAGGCTTAGGTTGTAGGTTCGCGGTAGGTGCCGCGGTATGTGATTTATTACGTATGTATATGTATTTATTTGCACTTAATTACCCACCTAACCCCCTTAGTTTGTGATAATTGCACGTGTTCGTGATTATGTTTTACGTTTCGCACTTATTCCTGTGTTTTGCACGTATTTCTGTGTTTTGCACTTTTGCACTTGTATTTAGTGTCACGTTGGCCGGTTGGTACGTTGGTTTTGGGACGAGCTCACGTTTGAGCAAACACGGTTACTTTTGTATTTTTGGTCCCTTTTTGTATTCGTTTGCAGTTCGACTAGCTGTGGATTCACTCGGCATGTTGTTGATTGTATCACGTTCAGTTTTGAGAGTTTCACTCAGTTTAGTCATTTTAAGCTGTTAGTTGTGCGTTTTACATTTGGTAGGTTACTGTAGGTATGTCATTTTCTAGTTTGGCACAGTTCCAGGTTTGGTTTTGTTAGCTGGCTGAGTGCCAGAAGAAAGGTGTTCCTGAATGTCAAGTCACCATTCCCCTTGTTCCATTAAAAAGTAACCCTTGTGGTAGCATGGCTCTGTTCAACTGAAGTCACTTATTTTTGGTACACTTTCAAATGCACTCTCGTGATTGGTTGGCTCCGCCCAGCTGCAAACCAGTTTTGGGCACTTCAAACCCATAAAAGAGAGCCCCAATCCAGTGATTATCATCAGTCTATCCAATCCAATTCTAATTACTAAGTCAGTGATTTACCAGCTGAAATGAGCCTACCCTTGGTTATTCATTCTCTGCTAACTCTGGCATAGGCCTTCTCTTCCCTCTGCACGGTGACATTTAGGTTCACAGGGGCAGGAGTGGCCACACGGAGCTGCCGGTATAGCTAAGATAGGGTGTTGTATGGGGAGAACCCACCATCTGTGATGCTTACTGTACGTCTGGACCTCTGTGGACTTGTTTTAGGCGTAGTATAAGCTGAAGTAGGCTGTACACCTATTGACTCGCTCTAGGCTTTCGTAAGGGCCCAAACAGTTGTGCTACGTCGTTGTAGATTACTTTTGATAGTGGTGCTGTGCCAAGCTAGGATTTAAGTACCTGGACTTGTGTGGTCTCTTACCAGTGCATCGTACTGCCATCCTCACCTGTCTGGTTTAGCTTTCATGACCCTGAGTGTTATTTAGTCATTTTTATGTTAATGTTCTGATTTGGAAAGTGGAAAGGTAAATTGGAAATAATCAGATACTTTGGAAACTTTAATTGCAACGTTATTTGAGAAATCCAATTAGTGTAATTCAAGCTTACTCCGGTGCAACTATTTAATCTATTGGCTCATTCCAGCTAGTGGATCTAATCATTTCTAATTCTAGTTTGTGAAATCATGATGGAAGTTGCTTTTATCTGCTTGCATTCGAGTGATGTTCAATTGTCGGTTTTGGAAGCGTGGGCTAATCTTGTTTCGGTTTCTGGAAGCGCGCCAAGTTCTGAAGGTTTCTGGGAGGTTGATGATTTGGAACCGGGCCCAGTTTTTGATAGTTTTGAACCCGTGTCGGAAATGTTTCAAATACAACGAAGGGCCACGTATGCGGAAAAGGTTCAGGGCGCTGGTGATTTCGTTATTGATTCTGTTTTGCCCAATGGCGAGATAATTTGTGATGCTTCCCAGCAGTGGTTGCTTGATCACTTGATCATGGAGCCAGCGTTTATTGAGCCCGGAATTTGTGGTGTTTTTGAGAAAACTGCTGAAAGGCTGAGGAAAGTTGTGCAGCCTAGAAACCTTTGGTATTTGGTGGGTAAGAGAGGGAAATTACAGCCGCACGTCATTCGCCGCAAGCTTTTGCAATTTGCGCGACCGGACTTTGTTAGCTGTGGCAACCAAGTAGACCGAAAAGCTCAGAAGCCTACGTCCTTCGGAGTAGCTAGGTCGAAAGGCACCAAGCTGGTGAAGTTTGGCAGACAGGTTTCCCGCGCACGCGGCAAGCGTAGGGCTTGTAGGGCAATTGTTGATCGTCCGGTGGACGTTATGCCGCTCGTTGAATTATCGGAATTGTGCGATTATTTGGTTGGCGTGTTGCCATCGTTTGTCGTTCCACGGGTGCAGAAGGCAGTTAAGTCCCCTGTTAGGTGCTGTACATTTGGCGTAATTAGGCAGGATGGGCTGCATGAGCGCATCGTTGAAAGTTCTGACGGAATTGGACACTGTCCAAGGTGTTGCTATTTGGCCCATAATGGTATCAGAAGCGAAGTTGCAAGACCCGGGGGGTTATATCATTATAAGTCAAGTATCAATCAAAAGAAAAAAGAAAAAAATTTATTACTGAATGTTGCAGTTTGACAATGACAATTGACAGTTTACTTTGCATTTGACTTTACATTTTACACTTTACTTTACACTTTACAGGGCTTGGGATTGGCACCTGGTTGCCCAAGTTTGTATTAATCGTGCCAGGGAATAATGACTTTGTTTGCCTTTTTGAGGGGGGGACTATTCAAGAAGGGACATTATTTGAGGCCTTTAGAAGATATAAAATGCCCTTGTTTTAAAATAAACTTTTAGGTATTAACGTTGATCAGTTGAGGCTTTAATTGAATGAAGGTGGGTATAATTAGTGATGGAAAAGCGCCATGGCGCCAGCGCCATGGCGCCTTTCCATCACTAATAAATACATTGTAGGCATACCTCCAAAAAGGTACCCTTTAATCAAAGTGCAAGATTTCAACACAATGAAATAAATAAAAATTATACCCCCAATAGAAGGCACAGCTTGCTACCTACCAAAACGCATAAAATCATAGAAATAAATCATACAACATGCAGGACAATCATAAAAATCATAGACAACACCCTACTTGTATTAAGCCTGATTCACCGTTTTGTCACATTCTAGCTTGATAAAATGAATTGCATTTTTGTTTCACCTTTGGTTAGATGTTTACAAAATCTGGCGAAAACTATAAGAGGACCCACTGATATGCACTCTCATTGTAGGTGAGGTAAAAAGTGATGAAATCAATTGTAGGTAAGCTTAATCAATTTTTGGGGTAATCATGGGGGAACATTTTTCCAACTTTGAAGTCAGTTTTTGCATAACATAACGGCAGTTTTTTTTAAAGGGGATCTCTCACAATATTGATAAATACATTGATATTGACAAAAAACATCGATATATTCTCTCAAATTTGTGTATTGCAATCTTTTGTAGCAAACCAGGTACACATAATCATAACCCCTTGGCCATGTCGATGATGATGTCGATGCCCAAAGTGTTCCATCACTCATGACTTCATATGTTTCATTCAAGTAACCCTCATGCTTCGTGTACCATGCAAAGTTATCATAATTGGTTGCCCCCGTACCTCTCCTGTTACATTTATACAGGCATAAAAAATAGTATTTATGAAATTCTGACAAAGGTGTTGGTGGTTGAGTCTATACTTGTTAAAACGTATTTACTTATATACTCGAGTACAGAGTAAATACGTTTACGTTTCCTCCGAAAAAAGTTCTGGTACTCGCTTTTACGTATACTTTTTGAAAATACTCGAGTACAGAAAACGTAATTTAGATATAGAAGGCATAGAAAAAAAACGGAGAGAATTAGCTAAAAATACATGAAACTAGTCGATAATGGGTATAGAACCAAAAATATAGTCAAAAATTGCGTAAAATAGGCAAAAACTAATGAAAATAGGTAGCTAATTTTGAGCGACATTTCTCTGAAATTTTGGCGACATTTCTCAAACGTACTTACGTTTACGTTTTCTGCGGTGAAAAGTACGTTTACTCACGTTTACTCATGAGTAAAAGAAAAAAAAATTGTATTTTACGTTTTCTGTACTCAAGGGGTGAGTAAAAAATAAATACTTTACATTTACGTATACTTTGAAAAGGTTCAGTACTTTTAACATCGCTGGTTGAGTCACTCAAGAACATGATTTTTTTCAGTTGACTGAGAAGTAGTGATGGAAAAGTGCCAGGAAAAATGGCGCCAGGCGCCAATGGCGCCATGGCGCCATTTAAAATAATGGCGCCGGGCGCCATAGGGCGCCAGAGAAAATGGCACCAGGCGCCAATGGTGCCACGGCGCCATCTAATAAAATTGCGCCGTGCGCCAAAGGGCGCCAGGAAAAATGGCAACGGGCGCCATAATGGCGCCAAAGATAAGAGTCACTATTTTAGCACGTATATCATAACAAAAGCTTTTTTAGAATAGCAATATGTTACCGTATTTCCTCCAAATGTATTTGAATAAACTCCCATTCGAAATACCCCCAGGTCCAATACCAGGTCCCAGGTACAATACCCCCCCCCCCCCACCCGACACCCCCGTCTGTAAAAAGGTAAAACATCATGTTTGCAATGAACATGATATCTAAATCGCAGCTATACCGTATTTCCTCAAAATACCCATAGGGGATTTATTTTTCAGAGTGCAAAGTTATGTCACAGTTCGAGGGGGGGGGGTGTATTATTTCCCCAGAAATTTTCGAGACAGATCGTAGTAAAGATGGGTTTTTACATCACCAAAACTGATAAAAAAAGTGACAAAACATTATATATTTAGATGTATCAACGTAGGTGGCTACACAAACTAGTCTTAAGCCGGTTTTACAGCACAACGATAAATAGGAGCTGAAGCGACAAATTCAGTGCCGACTAGTGATGGAAAAGCGCCAGAAAAAAGGGCGCCAAGCGCCAATGGCGCCATGGCGCCATTCGGAAACTGGGCGCCAGGCGCCAAGGGCGTCACATCACAGGAAAAGGGCGCCAAGCGCCAAGGGCGCCATGGCTAGGGTTGGGACGATATGACTTTTCGATATCGATATTCGATATTCGATATTTTTTCTGAAACTCGATATTCGATATCGATACGATATGGACCCTCGATATCGATATTCGATATTCGATATTAAAAAATGCTCGATATTCGATATCGATATTTCGATATTTTCGATATTTCGATATTTTGCTTTTGGTATAGCAGGGCATATCTCATTTGGCAGATTGCATTTCCATTTGATCACAAACCCAACTGATCATCTCTACTGAAAAGTAGATGATACAAATTTAAATGGCACACAATGATCAAAATGAGAAAATGATATAAAAATGTGACAGATGTGGTAAGGAAAAGGTGCCAGTCCCATTTATAGGTGCCATACCGTGGTGCCATTGATGTTTCCATGGTGTAAGTAGCTATTAAACATGGATATACTCTTATGTGGACATTTGAGAGAGCATTTGCACAAGATTTGATGCTGCCGCAAGTGCTGAAACAAAAATACCTGTCATGTGAGAACAAAGTGCGCGCTTGCGCGCAAAATTTGTTAATATTGCTATTGAAATCTCCTTCTAATAGTGCCATTCCTGGCTTATATGAAGTCAGGCTCAGGGAGTATAGAATATCGAAAATATCGAAAAAATGGTCGATATTCGATATCGATATTCGATATTTTTTCAAGATTTTCGATATCGATATTCGATATTCGATATGAAAAAATAGTCGATATCCGATATTCGATATTCGATACGATATATCGTCCCAACCCTAGCCATGGCGCCTTTCAGAAAGTGGGCGCCAGGCGCCAATGGCGCCACGGAAAGAGGGCGCCAAGCGTAAATAAATGTATCATGTTCATTGGTTACATGATCTACCGTATTCCAGACAAGGTGTATTTCGAGGGTTAATTGAAGGAGGGTATTTCGAGGGAATATGGTATAGTGTATACAACACTGGATAGTGTTACTTGTCAGCAAGCTTTGAATTGGGATGGAAACCAGTTGACAAACAAATAAGAGAGCAAGCACTGCATTGGCATCGCTGCACTTTATACAGCAAATGTTTTTGGCGCTGGCGCTTGGCGCCAACATCCCATGGCGCCATTGGCGCTTGGCGCCATGGTCTAGAAAAGCGCCATGGCGCTTTTGGCGCTTGGCGCTATTTCGCTGTGGCGCCATTGGCGCTTGGCGCTATTTCGCTGTGGCGCCATTGGCGCTTGGCGCTCGCATTCCAAAAGCGCCATGGCGCTTTTGGCGCTTGGCGCCAAAAGTCTGGCGCTTTTTACATCACTAGTTGTGATGCATATTGGGTACATGGTGTACCTTATTCCAGACGAGGGTATTTCGAGGGGGTATCATAACTATCATTCTTTACTCAGCTCGAAAAAACCTGGGGGTATTTCGAGGGGGGTATTTCGAGGAAATACTTTACATTGACTACTTTGTGTAACGATCTACCGTATTTCCTCGAAATAACCCCCGGGGGTGATTGTTTCATAGTGCTCCTTAGAATGGGGGTTAAACGAGGGGGGGGGGGTATTTTGAGGGGGGGGTTATTATTTCGCCAGAAATTTTTTGAAGTGGTAGTACAGAATCGTTGTTTGTGATGTGCGCTGCGGTAGAAAAATGCATCAATAACTGACATGTATAGACTCCTGTATACAAATATTAGTACGTAGATGATATAAACACTGCTCTCACGTGATTCCGACATGTGTGTTCTGCACTACGCAGAACACAAACTGCAGCATTTGTCATGTACGTTCTCTTTACACTCAATCTGGGGGGGGGTATTTCGAGGGGGGGTGATTGTTTCATAGTAGCCGCGAGAGGGGGGGGGGGGGGGGGTCGAAACGAGGGGGCGGGGGTATTTCGAGGAAATACGGTATGATAAAATGTCCAACAATGTCCTTTTTGGTCACATTTATTCGCAGAAGTTTGGCGCCATTTCTGGCGCCATCCAAAACAATGGCGCCGGGCGAAAAATTGGCGCCAGCGAAAATGGCGCCAAGCGCCAAGGGTGCCATGGCGCCATTCGAAATAATGGCGCCGGGCACCAGATGGCGCCAGATAAAAGGGCGCCAAGCGCCAATGGCGCCCTTTGGCGCCCGGCGCCCTTTGGCGCCATTATAGGGCACCAGCGCCATGGCGCCATTCCATCACTACTGAGAAGTCAAGCGACAAGACATTCCTATTTTACATCACATTTTCAATTGATGCGGGGCTTTATTTTTCGTCAGAAAAATTGAATTTTTTTTGGGTTTTTGTTCAAGGGGTGGGCTTATTTCAGGGGGGGTTGGGTTATTGTCAGATATTTTACGTTTTTACTAATTTTACTAATTTTACTAGTTTCCGTTTTTTACCACAAAATACGCCACTCGTCAAACCGCTGCGGCGGAGAATTGGTGTTTCCGGTCCCTTTGCGCTAAATGTGTGCGTAATTAAATAAATGGTTGTTTTTATGGTACGGGGATTTTACACGCAATTCAGGAACAGCACCAGTACCCCTTGGGGTCCTGGCAAGTTCCCGAGGATGGACACGGCAACTTACCAATCCCTTTCGTAATTGCAGCTGGCGTTTTACTTCAATAAGTCATTAATAAAATCGAAATTAAGCAATTAATAAAATCAAATTAAAATTCAAAGCAGTTAGTATGCTTCAGGGGGACCAAGTTGATTTTCACGGGAACTTTATTTAGCGATTTAGTCAGAGTCAATTTCACAATAGCACAAGTGAGTCGTAAAACCTCTAGTGGGTGTAAAAAATGCAAAATCAGCGCCTTTTATAATCACCAAAAATCTACCATATCATAACTGAATACTAATTTTGAGACACAACAAATTGACTGTAATTAAAAATTATAAGGCATAGCATTGATCACTGGAAATGAACAGTATAACATATAAGGTGCAAGAAAAATAGGTAAGTGCTGGGAAGATGACAAAATGCAAAAATAAAATAAACTAATTAATGAAATGTAAATGTAATTAATCTAACGTAATCAAATATAAAAATATCTCAGTGGTGAGTGTCATAAACTGGGCTTTTATTCAGCAGTTACGGTACAATTCAGAACAGGTGGTGTGACACTATGTTATCACCCTGCGCCGCTTTAGGTAAAATATTTTATAGCGCGCCCGACCAAGGCCACTGGAAGAACGCTCATTGCGGGGGTTTATTCAAGGTTATTTCATTGCCGGGTAAGGGGTGGGAACTTCGGGCATGAGCACACGCTACAAAGACACTAGCACTTTTGAGTTCACCAATCACCCTAGGTGATGGGAATAATTAATTGGACAGCTGTGCTCTTCACTTCATGATGTGCTCTGCATGTGTCTTGTTGGCGCATGTTGGTTGTAATTGATTTTTGCCACTTTCCCGCCCATTACCTAATCCTAAGTAAAAATGCACCTGGTCGGGGAAATTTCCAAATGTTATCTGTCGGGGTGCTACAGAGTGCTTAACAAAGTGCACACCTTTAACTTAGCAAGAAATTTCAAAGCCTTTCTAGCCCATTTTCAGACACTACACCTTTTTGAACAAATATGTAAACTAATCAAAAAATGGAAATTTGGAATAATCTGTCTAAAAGTACATTCGACAAAAATGGAAATAATCACTTCAGATCTACTTTACTTAAATGCAGGTAGAACAAATTTAATTAAGCAGAAGAAAATTCAAAACAATTAAAAAATACATGGGGATAATAACGTAATTAACGGAAAGAATTACTAATTAATTTCATGGCCGCAGTAGTTTCCATTTGGGCGTACCGTCCTGGGGCTGCAGCCTCGTTGGCGAATTGCAGTGCACAGCGAACCTCGCGTTCACTGTGACTTCCCTGTGCACCGCGGGTCTTCATTCGGTCACGCATGGTCGTTTTTGAGTTGTCGGAGTGCCTGCACAATGTTATCGTTACGTTTTTATGCATGACTGACTAGCCATATTTCCACCTACAATCCCACCAGCCATTAATTTTTTACCTCTGGGCTAAAAACGGCATGTTCAGAAAAAGGTGTTTTACACAGTTTTTGGTTACTCAAAATCATGCCTTTTCTGCAATTTTCGGTGGATGGCCGTGGCAGTCACATGCCCTGGGGGTGCAAATATGGCTCGTCTTCATTCAAACTATGGCACCAGCTCTCTGCTGTGCCAGCTTTTTGCGCTCGCAACTTCGAAATTTTGGTTCCCGCACAGGGCTCGATGTGAGAAAAAGTTTTTTATGTTTTTTTGCAAAACTGATTAAACTGAAACTTTAATTCGGACACTTCACAGCGTCTTGCCATTACTGGACGGGCAGTTTGGAATCAACATTCAAATTACCTGCTTGACTGTCATGTCACAGTCCGTGCGTGTGAAAATTGATCGTCAACAAGATTTCCTAGTCGTTTCCATGGAATATTAGTTAGTATACTTGACTGATCGTTTTTTGTTGAAAGTTGTCTGTTTCTTATTAAGTCAGATAGGTTGTTTTTTTTGCATGTAAAATATACTATGCTCTGAAACTTTACGATTTATTCTTGTTGAATCTGTTTCCCATCAATTTTCACAATTACCGTTTTCCATGTGGTGTTCTACCTGCTCTGCTGGAGCATCTTCTGGGGGCAGCGGGATGGCTTCAACAGCCTCGTTGTGTTCTGGTGGCGGCGAAGGGGCCCGGTCACGTTCTGCAGCGCCATGGCTGCCATGTCATTGCTGATGGGGGAATAGTCTTCATTAGGGCGGTAAACTGGCTCAACTACGGGCGCTACCTCCTCTGCCGCAGGCACTACTTCCTCCGCAGAGGAGTCAGAACTCGAGGTAGCGGTCTCCATATCGGACTGAATTTCTGCCTTCAATTCTTCCTCCAGCGCCGGGTATTTTTCAGGACCGACTAGTTCTTCTAAGTCGGCCCGCGGGCACCACTCGTCTGGCCAGAACGCCAGCAATGTTCCTCCAGATCTGGCCCGACTCGTAGGTAAAAATTCTCTCGGTCAGACTTTCGACTGTCAAAAACCAGCGAAAAACGTTGACCACAACATGGTCTCAGCATTGGCCACCACCACACGCACACATTTGGCACGGTGTTGCACCCACGGGGCTCAGAGCAGTGGCAGTCTGTACCTGGGGTGCTATTCGACTTCATGAGCCTCAGCAATGTGGAGCTGAGGTCACTTGGTGCCGACAAAGGCGAGGAGTGGAGGCATTTGGAGTGCGCTGTGGAATTATTATTTTGGCACCGTCGCCATGCGACACGTTCCTCAGGTTGTTATATTAACTTCATTTACTGAAGTGCAAAAGAGAACAGGCAAAAGAACTGAACTGGTTAATGCACACAAACAGCCATTTATAAAGGATAGGCTGAAACATAAAGTTTAGGGGTTCAGAAGTGAACCCAACACCTACTGAACTGCAGAATAAATACATGTAAATGATTCAATGTAGTGGAACTACAACAGTCCCCCCCCCCCAAGTTCACCCTACTGGGGGAACTGACAGAAGACAAAGGAGAAAAATAAATGGAGCCAATAAAAAACAAATTCACATAAAATATTCAAAATTTTACAAAATCACATTCAAATCAAATCATCCACATTTGTCAAATCATCCTGTTTTCTTTTGCATCTGCCATAACTTTACATCCTTTGACAGGGATAAGTGTTGCCCAGGGTGTGGAATGGTCCAGTGCTGTGCCACATTTTCTTATTCCAGAAGATCCGTGAGGGGTGCTTTCTGGCTTCTGGTTGGGTGGTACTGGTAATGACTGTGTAGTCTTTCCTGGGGATCCTGGTGGCTGCCATCCAGTTGCCCGAATATGCATGGTCTGAGTGCACAATTGATGGCTGCTTCACATCTTGCATGTGCTGCACACTGCTAGACTTGTGTGGGGGGTCAGTCGATGGGAGCGGGGCTTGCAGGGAAGGGCATTCTGATGCTGGCCAGTGGTGTATCTCCTGAACCTGGTGGACACAGCACCCAAAGTCAGTGGATGAGGTCGGGGCATCCATGTTGCTGCAAACAACCTTCAGAGCCAGTGTCTCTTCAGGATTTTCCAGTGTCTCTTTATATTCTTGTGCCAGTCTTTCCAGCTCATGGTGGGTGGTGCGCACTATCTGTAGTGGTCCCCAAATCGCTGCTCCTCCAATCAAGAGTGGGTGTCCTGCTGGGAGGAATTCCATCACTTTCACAATTGCTGGCAGGGTGTCGCTGTGCCACTGGCCATCTGGTGTTTGATGTCTGACTTTCATATCGTAGATCCGTAAGCAGTCCTGCTTAATTATGTGTCCCGCAGTGCAGATATGGCCATTTGTGAATGGGCGGAATTTTGCGCGTTCTTTCTTTCAACGTAAATCAACGTATTAATTTAAAAATTTTTTTAAATTAATACGTTGATTTATGACGTCATTGTACCACTGTTGTCACTTGTTGTTACTGTATTTATAAATAAAAAATAAATAAGACCAGTTTGCGGTCGCGTGTTGATATTATCTGTTGAACAACGTGATGTTGGTTTTTCCAACATTTTATACCTTTGCAAATTTATATTGATATCTCAGGTACACACTTGTCACAAAAAATATTCGTCTCAGATTTTCTAGCGCGCACGTCACTCGAAAATGACGAATGGAAATCACGAGCTGCCGCCACTGAATCCTAGAGTGATTACGCCGCGAGCATGGGGTGCGAAAGAGCTGAAAAGGTATGGCGGATGGAGGGTAAGTTAGCTAGGTAACTTTCTGGCTTGAACACGAAGTTTTTCGGTTTTAAATTTTGATAATTGTGAGCTGATCGGGTTGCGGCAGACAAAACGCTCAATGTACAGCGAGGTGCCGCACATGAGCGTTTTGGTGAACAGTTTGGATTAGCAACCATTCATTACTTTGTGCGAGGGACCAAAGGCGTCCCACCTGCCAAAATTACTTTTTAATTTGGTTTTATCTGTTTCCGCTATGCTTCGTGAGGGAAGACCCAGAGCAAGCAGATCTGATTATACCTAGTCATTTTTGTTATAGTTTACCTTTTCTAGGATTGTATAGTGTTGTACCTTTGTTTAATCTTGTTAATTACTTATTTAACTACTGATGCTTATACCTTGTGTCTCTGAGCATCAGTACTTGTTTTCGGGACCACATGCCTTGTGCCTCTGTGTCTCCCTTTTTTGTACTCGCATGCCTCTGGCCTCTGTGTGTACATTTTTACCACTTAAAAGCCTAACCAATAAAACCGAAAATAACAAAATTCTTAATTTTTCGCTTTTTTGATTTATAAATTCACATCAGTTTAATTTCAATTTTCCCCCCCTTTTTTTCCAGCCCACGCTGCCCACTTATGAGCAGTTGTGGGCACGCACAGTGGACATCGAAAGAGAGATAAGGGGTAAAAATTTAATTTTTCACGGTTTTGGAAAAAATCATAATTTCAAACGTGCTGATTGGAAAGAAATTGCTGCCGAAATATTCTCTGCGTGCGGTTTTGACACAGAGAGTAAAGAATGGAAAGATATTTCGGAATTGCAAATGCGCGGGGGTGCCATTGTGTTCAAATTTGGCCACGCTGAAACTTGTTCAACTATTATCCGGTCACCCCTACCCCCGGGCACTTTAATCAGGGGTAAAAAATTGACCTCGAGCAAAGATAAAACCCCCGAGGAAAGAGAATGGTCCAGTTACGCCGTCGATAGGTGTAACTGGTTTAATGACGCACAAACGGAATTTGACGCGCGGTGGCGCGATGATCAAGTGTGTAAATATTTGATATTTACATATTTATTAAAATGTTTTGTTTTTATTTAGATGAATAATTCTTAAAAATCGAAGGTGATGTTGAAACCGCGTGGCGCCGACCGGGCTTCTAAAGCGGACTGGCTGTTTTTGGCGGATTTCGAAGCCAAATTCAAGGATCAGATTGAGTTTGGGCGCAATAACCCAAGCGACGAAACGAAACGCCGAATGGCCGGCCGCGCTAAACTTGGCAAACGCAACGCGCCTGCTGAAGGTGCCATGGACACTTCTGGAGCCGGCGCCTCTTCTAATTCGGCACCTATGGCACCCACAGGTGCGCTGGACTCAGCCCCTCTGGCGTTGTTTACTGATATTTTACAAATTAGCCCTAAATGTGAGTATTTTCAGACATTTTTGCGACACCTGATGGTAAACTGAATGTAAAAATATCCGAGAAAACACCGACGGACGTTTTTCAATCACCTGAAGTTGTAGAAGAAAATGTGGAAAATGCTGAAAATGATAATTGTGATAATTTTGTGACGGTTACTCGAAAACGAGTGTTGGCTCGAACGGGTTCAACTCCCCACCCTGCAGATAAAGTGGGAAAAGCGGGCTCTGTGACACCTAAATCTGTAAATTCCGTGAGCTCACCGCGCTGCAAAGGGAGGGGGTTCAATGAGTTTTTGTCACAAAACGGCACCCTGAGATCAACTACTTCTACACCGGACTCTGTTGTATCCAATTCTTTTCATGATTTCAGGGGCCGGGGCTTTTCACCGGAATTCGCTAAGTTGAATGGTTGTTTGCGCGCAAGTGTTGAAAGTTTGGGTGAAATTAGTGTGTTGGATCGGGTTGGCACGGCGCCAAGGCGCAGTGTTAGATTGGCTTCCCTCCCAAATCAAGATTATCTCAACCTACATACAGGCGCACGCCCCAGGTTCCGCGGTGGAAAGGGTGGCTGATGATTGGAGTATTTATTTACGTTTTTTCCGGCACTCTGCTTAGGTGATATTTATATTTTACATTCGTTTAGGAATTTGGCATGCCCTTAGCCAGGTGTGCTAGTTTATTCGCTTAGATGAATTTATTTTTAAAAAATTTCTTTGTTACTTGTTGATATCCCCAAATGGTAGACAAGCAGTTGCGGTGATCGAAGTGATTTTTACATTATTTTTCAACCTTATTTTTACGAATGTCATTTATGAAAATGCATCTGTTGATACATAGTCCCTTACTTTACAAAGACCCTGGGCAGCACAAAACCCCTCTTCCTATGGCAATTGAACTTGATACAAACTCAACTCAAAATGCCTTGGAAGGGATTCCGCTGTCTTATCGCATTTCCGGTCGTATTTTCGCTTTTCAAAATTGTCAAGATTTTTTGGGTCTGAAACGTTCAGGTAAACTTGCTTGGCAACTGGATCTGACCCATAATACCCTTTACTGTGTCGACAGATTGTCAGGGACACCAACACAGGCCTGCGGCAGGGGACGCTGCCTTACCTGCCAACAAATTGACACATCTTGTTACTTTCAATCAAACGTCTCAAAGGTTTGTTTTACATTCGCTGACCCGTGTAATCCTACCTGCTGCCTTACCAAGAGGGTGGTATATTTAATTAATTGTACCTGTGGCTTTCAGTATATAGGGGAAACTAAGCATAGTTTACATAAAAGGTTTTCTCAACATCGTAGTGCCATTTCACGTAAATCACACACCAATAAGTTGTATTCACATTTTACAAATAATGATAATTGCAACTTTAACAATGTAACAATTCGCGTAATTTCCAGAATTCCAGAATGCGATGAGAATTTTTCCTCAAAAACTTCACTTTTCACGGAAATAGAATTCTTTTGGATAAGGGTACTTTTTACCGCTTTTCCTTTCGGTTTAAATCAGAAAATAAAAGGTTTAGGCTTAATTGACAATGTAAATTTGAACAAGGATGTTAAATATTCACTTCCTTTTTTTGATGCTAGCTTTCCACGATTTCCTAGAAATCGACCTGAAACTTATAACACAAATAAATACGTTTTTTCAGAAAACGACATTACTCAGTTAAATAGTCCTGCAGACGTATTTCAATTTTTACGTCATTTACCTAAATCAAAATTTGGGTTATGTGTACAACTTTTTACTAAATGTCGGTCGGAAAATACAATTTCAACTGTTATTTGGGATTGTCTGAGATATGGAGTTGAAGCTCGTAGACGCACCTTTTTTGTAAAACTTAAAAAACGCGTTGAAAACCCAGTGTTTGTGAACCTTCAACATGACTCCCCCTCAGATGACAACATTGCCATATCGATTTTCCGACAGAGGAGAATGTCAAAATGCCTAAATGATGCTCAGCTGAAACTACTAGAACGTGTGTCCCTGAAAGTTAGTTATGCAGCCCCGTTGGGATTAAAATTCTGTAATCACACTTCTTTTTTAAAATCATTGGATCAAAAAACAATTTGTGAGACTATGGAAAGAAAGTGTCCTTGTAAATGTAATTCACCCTTCTGGGACAGCAACCACAAACATATTTTAACTGGGGACATAAATATCGTGGATAATGCTGAACTTAGAGAGCTTTTCAGTTTTGGCACCAACTATAGAATTGCACCAGAACCCAATATTTCACTGACATTTCACAAATATGTAGATGTTCTTAATCAATTAATTGTTTTGTTGAGTAACGTAGAAAATCAACAAAATAATTTGACCATTTTTCGCGAGCTTGGATTGAAGGCGATAAAGTGTAAAATGCGAACTTTTAACATTGACGCGAATCGCTTTAGAAAATATTCCCTCAATTCGGATTTGATAAAATGTTTAGCAAAACTTCATGAATGGTTGGTAGTCACTGTAATAGATAAAGCGTCAAATACATATGCTTTTCAATGCAAAAAACTGTATCTGTTTCAGCACTGTAAAGAGCTTGGTATTGTAAATATCACTTCAGATAAAACTAAATTTGGTAATAGCACTTATGTTTTTCATACTGATAATAAACAGGAAATTGAAAATATTATGGAATCTCACCTGATGTTAAATAATGAGTTTGAAGCTGATTTAAAAAGATTTGAGCGTAAATTTCCACTATTGTACGGAATTCCGAAATTCCATAAATCACCAATTAAATATCGCTTCATAGCAGGTTCAAAAACGAGCACAGTTAATGGGATGGCATGGATTTTACATCTGATTCTGGTGGACATTCAAAAACGACTCAAGATGTATAATGAAGCAACAGTTGCCAATTCAGGTTATAATGGTTTTTGGATTGTTGCCAACAGTGGGGAAGCAATTGAAAAGTTAAAAACGGCGGGTGAAATTACTTTTATAGCTTCCTCTGATTTTTCCAATGCGTATACTACGCTTCCTCATACTGCAATTCGTTTTTGTATTTCAAGTCTTCTTAAATTAATTATGAAAGAAAAAATTTATTCAATATCAAAAACTAAAGCTTCGTTAAAATCTATACATCAAATTTCAAACCGTGATAAATCCCTTTTTTCTTGCCAAAAGTGTATTTATCTGCTTAATACGCTGTTAAATGAAACGTATGTTTCATTTGGCCAAATGTTATTTAAACAGCACACTGGAATAATTATGGGCAGTTCTGTTTCCCCGGAACTGTGCAATTTAACTCTGGCTTATATGGAATTTGCTTTCATGAGAGATAAAAATAATAGCGTAGACGCTAAATATCTAAATAATCACGTTTTTAGATACATCGACGATACTCTTTACTACAATGTCCCAAGATATTTTGAAATTTCAAAGAAAATTTATGATGTCGCTTTAACACTTAATGAAGAATTATTGGACAATGGCAAAAGAGCTCATTTTCTAGATCTGGATATTACCTTAGATCCGGTGCTCAATATAAAACTCTATAATAAAACTGACGAATTCAATTTTGCAATAATTTCAATGCCTTATATACATTCAAATTTACGAGAAAATGTTTGTTATAATGTGTGGTATGCTCAACTACTTAGGTTCTGTTCAATTTGCTTTCAGAAAAATGACGCAAATATCAGAATAAGTAGTTTATTGAGCATTTTCAGACATCATGGTTACACAGAAGATAAATTAAGGAAATACTTTTTTAGATTTTCTTTTAAATACACTAGTCTGCTTTATAAATACAATATTTTTAACAAAAGTGACATAGTTCAGTGGGCAAATTCAATTTTTTAAATTAATACGTTGATTTATGACGTCATTGTACCACTGTTGTCACTTGTTGTTACTGTATTTATAAATAAAAAATAAATTATAAGACCAGTTTGCGGTCGCGTGTTGATATTATCTGTTGAACAACGTGATGTTGGTTTTTCCAACATTTTATACCTTTGCAAATTTATATTGATATCTCAGGTACACACTTGTCACAAAAAATATCCGTCTCAGATTTTCTAGCGCGCACGTCACTTGAAAATGACGGATGGAAATCACGAGCTGCCGCCACTGAATCCTAGAGTGATTACGCCGCGAGCATGGGGTGCGAAAGAGCTGAAAAGGTATGGCGGATGGAGGGTAAGTTAGCTAGGTAACTTTCTGGCTTGAACACGAAGTTTTTCGGTTTTAAATTTTGATAATTGTGAGCTGATCGGGTTGCGGCAGACAAAACGCTCAATGTACAGCGAGGTGCCGCACATGAGCGTTTTGGTGAACAGTTTGGATTAGCAACCATTCATTACTTTGTGCGAGGGACCAAAGGCGTCCCACCTGCCAAAATTACTTTTTAATTTGGGTCAACTTTGGCCTCCCTCCAGATCTTTTCCAGTGCTGAATCTTCAACAAATAAGCCGATACTGCATCCTGTATCAATGCGCCCAGTGATCGGACATCCCATAAACATGATTGTGGCAATTGGGTTGGGGTTCACTTTGGGAATTTGGTTGGTGCTTTCTCTGGCACTGGCCACCATTGGCATCCAATCTGCAAGATCTGGCTCATCCTCTGTACAGTTTCCCCATGACTCATTGTCTTCTTCATATTCTTCTTTTGTGCACCGGCTGGTGGCATGCTCCTCCTTGAATGGAAGACCAAGCTCTTCACACTTTTTCAGCATATGTTTCTTGGCATCATTCTCTGTTTTGCCTTGTCTCATTAGGGACTTTTTGGCCCTCTCAGCCTTGTCTGCCTGGTACTCCGGAGACTTATTGTTGATGTAGCATTTGTTGGGGTCATGGGGCATGGGCGATGGATGCATATAGAATGTGCACCATGGTCCTTTGTAGGATTTTTGGTCAAAAGCTGCCCTGACACCACATGTGTCGGCATTCTGTGGACTCTGCACTTTTGATTCTACCTGCCCGTTGTTTCCGTATCTTGGACGGTTCCGCCAATTTGCCTGATCTTCCCTGCGCTGTTTCTTGACTTGTTCAACATTCAGTTGTGCTGCATCCATCATCGTGATGGCCGTGTCGAGGGTGCAGCTTTCCTCATGCCAGCGCTGCTGCCACATGTACCAGCAGGAGGCTGGGACTGCCAGTTTTGGGACTTCCGCAAACAATTTTTTGCCAATCATGTGTTCTCGATCAAGGTCTGACATGGTTTCACTGACGTGGTAGAAATTTGCAGCCAAATGGGTGTGAAGTGCCGATACAGATTCCCTGGGAATGGCCTTTAAATTGTACCAATCTGTGGCTGAGTGGAGTTGGTGCTCGAGCCGGTATATGCCGGTTAACTTGTCGACCACGTACAGAACATCGTGCCTTCTACTGGTGCGGATCGCCTGGTACCGCTCACTGGCCTCGCCCGTTAAGCACTGCATGAACACATTGTTCCAAAAAAACTGCTGCTGGCAGTCAGGGATGCTCATTGCTTGCTGGGTTACCATGTGCAGCCAGAATTTGAATGGGCCAGTTTTGCTGTCTTTGTTGCCATCAAACTTCATTTGCTTGCGGGCTGCTGCTGGCACGTGTCCAACCCCCATCTTGTCTTTAGGTGGGGGAATTTGACCTAAGGGCTGCAGGCCGTCCTCAGGGCGTAACACAAAGTTTTCAATGTACTCTATCAGTCTTTGCAGCAGAGTTCCTTCTGAGATCATTTGCAATCGATCCTCAGTTGTCCATTTCCATGGATCATCGCTGTGCTTCTGTTGTTGAGGCGGGGGGTGTGAGGAGCTTGCTGTCATGCTGTTAGCAACCATCTGGGTTAGTTGGTTAATTTGCTGCTGCTGGCTGTTAAACATCTGTTGCTGTCTGTCAAATTGTTGCTGGAACATGGCAGCCATTGCAGCCAGGTCCGACGTCTGCACTTTCAAGTCGGCAAATGGGGTGGGGGACACTGCAGGGGAGGTAGCATCCTGTGGCTGAATTCTTGGCTGAATCAGTGGGCCATAGGCTAGGGGTTCCTCATCACTATCATTGGTGGCATCCTGCCATTCTGGGTCCTCCAAAGTGATTTTGTCCTCTGAGACAGACTGGAAATACTTCTCCAACAGGCGGAGAAGCCGGCGGGCCAGTCTCTCTGTGCCATCTTTGCTGGCTATGGTGCCTTTTGGCCACCCTGGTTTCCGCCATTTGTTGATCAATTCAATTGCATTGACTAGCGCTGCCCCGTTGCGGGTGGCATTCCAATCACTGGCTTTCTGGCTGAGCTCCCGTTCCGTGTATGTCACGGGGTGCTGAAAGCCACTTGTGTCGGCTGCAGTTGAGCCAGTTTTGTATTGTCCTGACATTTTCGTGATGTGGGGTCGCTCTTGTGGCGCGTTTGCACTTGTTGCTTCTGGACAGGTGCGTGGGCTGCTGTTGTTCAGCAGTGCCACCAGTTTGATTTGGGGGTGCCGCCAGTGTCGATATGGGACAGTCAGGGGCGGGTGGGTTCAGGCTCAATGTGTTTCAAGCCCATACGATCACCATGTTGCACCCACGGGGCTCAGAGCAGTGGCAGTCTGTACCTGGGGTGCTATTCGACTTCATGAGCCTCAGCAATGTGGAGCTGAGGTCACTTGGTGCCGACAAAGGCGAGGAGTGGAGGCATTTGGAGTGCGCTGTGGAATTATTTTGGCACCGTCGCCATGCGACACGTTCCTCAGGTTGTTATATTAACTTCATTTACTGAAGTGCAAAAGAGAACAGGCAAAAGAACTGAACTGGTTAATGCACACAAACAGCCATTTATAAAGGATAGGCTGAAACATAAAGTTTAGGGGTTCAGAAGTGAACCCAACACCTACTGAACTGCAGAATAAATACATGTAAATGATTCAATGTAGTGGAACTACAACAACGGGATGTGGCTACGTTTCCCCTAGGTAACTCAGCCACAAATCCAACTCTACCATATGCCTTCCTGGGATCGGCGGCCAGCTGGGCGGAGTCGGTTGGTGTCTGCCGCGCACGCAGGAAACGATGACTACTTCTGCTTCGCGGGCCTGGGCTTTGTCGGCGGTGATTACACGTGTGGCCCAGAAAGCCGCGTCGTGTTCTGTGTGGGTGACTAATCTACTAATTAGGGCTCGCGCCTGCGCCGCATAGAAACACACAATTAGTAAACTAGCGGGATCCGTCAGATCCGCCCAGGGCAGGGTGGGGTCCTCTTTGACGGTGGCCACGAAATAGTAGTATAAATGAAGTATGCTTTGCAGCTCGGTCTTGTTGATGATCGACATGCCTTCTTTCGATTCGTAGCCCTTGTGCACCAGCGTAGATGACAGCGTGACGCCCTCCTCGAAATCGCCGGGCGCGGGCAACATGGTGGCGCCATGCACTGCCTTGACGTTGTAGGCGCGCAGTAGTCCATGGTATGCTGCCACCGAGTTGGCCTGAATGAGCTGGCGGTGCCTGCGGAACACTGTTTCCAAGTGAACCACAGGGCATAGTTGGTACTGTGTGAGCCTATCAATAAGGGTGGGTTCCGGTTTCAGGACGGGTTCCACCCAGTCCTGCACGTAAATCATACGCGTCAGTTGTTTACTGTCTCCAAATAGAAGTAGCATGCCGTTCACTGGGAGCTGGGCCGCCTGAACCACGCTAATTACTGCAGCGTCAGACGCTAATGACGCTTTGTCAACAATTACCGCACATGCACACACACTTTTTATACACGTGTCGTGGGCGGAGTCTAAAGTGACATGGATTTGACCGGGCTGCACCACTTCCAAAAACACACGGTGCAGCCTGACTGTAGCCCTGACATATTTAGACAGCGCCCTACGCAGCACCTTGCCCCAAAACCCTTTGTCAATTAAACTAGCCTCTCCAGCCCGGGCGCCCGCCACGCCTGCCTTGAAGTCGTCGAACGGCTGCTTGTCTCCATCGTCGGCCGTGAGGTGTGGCACTTGCTCTGTCAGCTGCGCGCGGATGATGGTGTCGTCCGTGCAGTTGTTGATGATCTCGTCTACCAGCTCGTAGTCTTTCTTGGCGCTGTCGTACTTTTCCAGCGCTGCAGTCCACTCTGGGCTGAGGCGGATGATGTTGTGGCCGGTTTGCTGTGCTAGGGTGTGCAGAGTTGGTAATTGGGTCGCTGGAGTGGTGCCATAAGTGGCATCACTTTCCCACATGGGACTCAAAACGTGCACCGGAAATGCCGCCCTTAATTTCAAAAAGTTCTCAAAACCTTCCAGTTTTTGCATTTCTGTGTGTCGGCCATGGCGATCCATTTTGCGCGCTCCCGCAACAAAACTTCTAAAGCCCCAAAAATGCGAGGAGATGCCGGGCATCCTCCTGCTTCGCGGGCCTGGGCTTTGTCGGCGGTGATTACACGTGTGGCCCAGAAAGCCGCGTCGTGTTCTGTGTGGGTGACTAATCTACTAATTAGGGCTCGCGCCTGCGCCGCATAGAAACACACAATTAGTAAACTAGCGGGATCCGTCAGATCCGCCCAGGGCAGGGTGGGGTCCTCTTTGACGGTGGCCACGAAATAGTAGTATAAATGAAGTATGCTTTGCAGCTCGGTCTTGTTGATGATCGACATGCCTTCTTTCGATTCGTAGCCCTTGTGCACCAGCGTAGATGACAGCGTGACGCCCTCCTCGAAATCGCCGGGCGCGGGCAACATGGTGGCGCCATGCACTGCCTTGACGTTGTAGGCGCGCAGTAGTCCATGGTATGCTGCCACCGAGTTGGCCTGAATGAGCTGGCGGTGCCTGCGGAACACTGTTTCCAAGTGAACCACAGGGCATAGTTGGTACTGTGTGAGCCTATCAATAAGGGTGGGTTCCGGTTTCAGGACGGGTTCCACCCAGTCCTGCACGTAAATCATACGCGTCAGTTGTTTACTGTCTCCAAATAGAAGTAGCATGCCGTTCACTGGGAGCTGGGCCGCCTGAACCACGCTAATTACTGCAGCGTCAGACGCTAATGACGCTTTGTCAACAATTACCGCACATGCACACACACTTTTTATACACGTGTCGTGGGCGGAGTCTAAAGTGACATGGATTTGACCGGGCTGCACCACTTCCAAAAACACACGGTGCAGCCTGACTGTAGCCCTGACATATTTAGACAGCGCCCTACGCAGCACCTTGCCCCAAAACCCTTTGTCAATTAAACTAGCCTCTCCAGCCCGGGCGCCCGCCACGCCTGCCTTGAAGTCGTCGAACGGCTGCTTGTCTCCATCGTCGGCCGTGAGGTGTGGCACTTGCTCTGTCAGCTGCGCGCGGATGATGGTGTCGTCCGTGCAGTTGTTGATGATCTCGTCTACCAGCTCGTAGTCTTTCTTGGCGCTGTCGTACTTTTCCAGCGCTGCAGTCCACTCTGGGCTGAGGCGGATGATGTTGTGGCCGGTTTGCTGTGCTAGGGTGTGCAGAGTTGGTAATTGGGTCGCTGGAGTGGTGCCATAAGTGGCATCACTTTCCCACATGGGACTCAAAACGTGCACCGGAAATGCCGCCCTTAATTTCAAAAAGTTCTCAAAACCTTCCAGTTTTTGCATTTCTGTGTGTCGGCCATGGCGATCCATTTTGCGCGCTCCCGCAACAAAACTTCTAAAGCCCCAAAAATGTCCCGTTGTCCTAATTTATTCAGGTTGGTCAGTGCCCTGCGCGCTCCTTCGTCGGCCGCTGAATTCACGGTGCACGTGATGAGCGTCGAGTGGTACTTGGCGTTCGGCTGCTTGTCGGACGGCAAGTTGGAGCCCGCGCGCACCCTGGGTCTCGCATTATAATAATTATAGCCGCGTGAACACACATACGCCAATTGATTTTGTGTGGTGGTTTTCCCAGACCCGAAAGGCGAGTCACACATAATCAAAAGGGGTTTGCGCATGCGAACGGCTGTGATTACTGCTCCTACCTGTCCTTGCTGCGGCAGAAACTCACCCAATTTGGCCTGAATCATTTGTTCATTTCTTCCCCTGAACAATGATTTGTATTGCTCATTAGCCTCGCGGCTAATTAGCGCCCAGTCTGTCTCGTCATCCAGCAGACGCAAATTCAATATTACAGCTAATTGGATTTGCGCCTCCAGGGTGAGTACTTTTGACCCCTGAACCACCTTTGGCACCCAGCTGACCGGCGTCTTGTTCAGGGCGGCCTGCAGTGACCGCATGGTTCGATCATAGTTTGGCGAATCGTTGGAGCCGCGCACCATGAACCGGCCATCTTCAAGGGTACGGGGCAACGCTGCTTGTGATGCCGACATGTCCAACTTCGCTCGTAGCATCGTGCATGCTGGCTCTGAATCCACACTGGTAATTTGTACTGATAAGTTGAGACTGCCCGCAGCTGGTTTATCTTCATCAGGCTGGGCCTGCACTAGACTCAAAACTGACATGGGCGTCGCTTGGTTCAGCAGCTGCGTCTGCGTATTCACCTGTTCCAGCAGATGAATGTGCTGCTCCTCTGGCCCTTCAAAAGTGTCCGCTTGTAACTCCTCTGGGTCAGGGCGACGCACCATGATATCACACGCAGTGCCCTGCAGTGTGTGCTCCCAAAACACGTTAGCACACACATCCGTTGTGCGCTTCGCTTGAAACCGTAAAAATGACTCGTTGTAGCAGTGGGCCACTGCTCAAATACTCAAACACGTCCAAGTCGTTCAGGTCGTGATATTCCACATGGGCCAGTCCCAACTGCCCAGCACTCAAAACTTCCACCCAAGGGTCACTCACGTATTCGCGGTGCAAAATGACCAACCTTTCCGGCCCGGCATCTCCTCGCTCCGCCGCGCCCAGCAGTTCCAGGTTCTTATAATTCGATGGCGTGAAGGCCGCTCGCAGTCGCGCCGTTTTCCAGTCGCCCGAGTAAGGCTGGTAGCCGGAAGTGTCGCCGCGTGTCAATGTACGCGCCACTTGAGTGATACGCCGTGTGCCCTGCGTACTGACCACAATCGGTGCGGCAATGTTTAGGGGGCACTTGGTCTGATTACCCCATACCGCCATGCCCGTGAACTCCCAGTACCTTGAGTTATCTATTTTTTGTGCAATTGCAGTCGCCAAAAAACGCATTCTGTGGCGCACCAGCGGTAAAAACATCGAGGGGTGTTGTTTCTGGATTTTGGCGCAAAGATCCACCAACTGGGTAGTTCTTTTATCCCTTGCCGACTTTGCCCGCTTGATCGAATAATAAAAATACGGATACACTTCATCCGCGTTCACCCACTGTTCATTTTCGCTGAGTATTGCCATTGATTGCTCAGAAATTCTCACGTGACATTGATACTCCACATGCCCATCGGCACCTGTATCAATGTACACTCGATCCACCCAACCTTCAAATTTCCCTCTGCTGGGGTAGATTTCCGGCCCATTGTGCTGACCGTGGCAAAATGGATGGATAAAGAAATACAGAGAATTGATAATTAGGCTCATATTCGCACATTTACTTATTTGCACTAATTTACTTTTCATGCACTATATTTATTTACCACGCAAAGTATCAAATTGTATTTCCTGCACTATATTATTTATCCATGGAGAATATTTAATTAGGAAAGTGTTTTATGATTAATAGATATGTTTATGTGAAATATTTAGGTTAAAAAGTCAAATAAGTTATTATTAGGTGTATTAATATAAAATTAGGCTCATTCAACTCGCCATAATTTTCTGATTATTATTATATATACATTTACATGGTTTACTTACGATTTGGGAAAGTCAAAACTTATAAATATTTATGTGCTACGTATTTACTTAGGCCAGCGTCCTAATAGAGAAATAGTGCCATGTGTGCAACTAGCATTTACTGTACGTATTTACAAAGCCCTTCGCGTAGGCATAATTGTTATAACCCTGCTCATAAGTTATATTATATTTACTTTGATATTATAATACCCTGCTCAAGATGAGTATATTATAGACCCTGCTCAATTACAATACCCATTTACTCCAAATAAGTCCCAATTTGTTAATTATGAAATATACGTTTCAGGAAGTGATTATTATTTTTGTGTTGAATATACCATGTTCTATTTACAACATTAGGAACATTCGCACTACTATTTACAGTTTTCGAACCCTATTATATTAGTTCCAATGTGCGTCAATGTTTCCTGACAAATTGAAGCAAATTAGTAAATCGGCCAAGTTTGCCGACTTCGCGCCTCTCAAGATTAATAGTTTTTCTATTAGCCCAATGTGTACTTGGTATTTCTTTACCATAAGTATTTGAATGTATACACGCATAGAATAAGCCAACTGTTTCGGTCAAATGTGTTTTATTGTTATATTTGTGGTTTATTTGTGCATTTGTATTAGGAAATTACTGTAGCTGTTTTTCTATACATGATTTCCGTGTCTTAGCTACATTGGGAGTTTTTACTTCAGTCTGCGGACCCCAAGCTACTGAACGAAAATAAGCTAGCGATATAAACTTCGATTAGGAAGCTCGCTAGACTTTGCGCTTTTGTAACACGCTGTATCTGATCAAAATAAAGTACCTGAAACAATTCGAACCCCCTTTTTCAACACACAACTACGAAATAAACTCAACTTGGCTGTCGACAAGTGGACGTTCGGCTACAACGGGAAACCAACCACTCTAAAGGCCGTTTCTCACTACGGTCTTGAAGCAGCCGGATTCGGTGGTAGAAGACGCTGACTTCGGTGGCTTCATCACATGGCGCAGCGAGCAGGGTGATTGCATGACATTGTGCTATCACCAAGCCGGAACGAACATTGTGCGGCAGTTGGCAGAACTTCAAAAGTCCTGCTGAACATCAATTGGCCTTGGCTGAGCGTTGGCTGTTGATTTGCAGACAGCATTGTGCCAAAGTCACGGCACTCCTGTCTACATCCTGGGAGCGGTTCTACGCTCACGCGCGGAGGACACTGGAGTTCTGACAAGCCTGTCAGGATTTCAGGCAGCTTTCACCAGTGTTCTGGCAAGGTGCTAGACGCTGGGCGGCACCGGCATTTGACAAGGAGTCATTGTCGGACGGTGGTCAAACTTTCGCTGGACGCTCCTGAACATCTGGACTCCAGAGACCGCTCGCACGTCCTTCCTATGCCAAGGGAGAGTGACCTGACGGAGACAGGATCGCCACAGAGCCACGCTAGTCAAAGGGCTGTTTTTTTGGGCATTCGCGGAGGTCCCTCGCTCCACTGGGTAAGAGTGGACTCATACCTCGGAAGTGCAAAAGTAGGGGTATCAGTGTACAAAGGGCTGTAGCTGACAGAGGGCTGTAGCTGACAGAGAGTGGATTTGAAAATCAAGTATTAGGATACTTGGTAGCGTGTAGGGGCTTTGCGGAGCTCCCAACAAATATACACGCTGTGCCTGCTCGGTACCATCAGATCAGACAGCACAAAAGTGCCAGAATTCTGCATTGCACAGGCGCAATTGCAGAGCAGTGTACAGAAACACTGCCCAGAATCAGAAAGTGCACCAGAGTGCACAGAAACGTGTCACAGGTGACACGGCAAGCGCAGCACTGCGCACAGCGGCACAGGAGCCGCTCAGGAAAGCAAGTGGCCGGCGTGGTCACAAGGCACACAGGTGTGCCAGAAAGAGCGCCAGAGCGCTCAGAAAAAGTGTGTACGGACCCTCTTTGGGCGCACACTGCTGGGCAAATAAATTGTTTATTGTCCAGGTGGATTTGACCGGTGTGTTGAAGTCAACGCGTGTAAACAATCACGTCAGGGGCTTTAGGAACACACCTGGTGCCAGTGCAGTAAAGGTCAACGCGTGAGAACACGTCAGGGGCCTGTAGGACTGCATTGGTATTGTGCGTGGCACAACAAATCCGTGGTGCACAGAGCACTGCACAGAAAGACGCAGAGAAGCGTCCCAAGCGTCACAGGAGACGCACTATAAAGAGAAACAGTGAAGGAAAATTCGTCAGCAAAATGGTTTCGCCAACGGGTCACATCAGAAAGACCCTGGGGCCAGCAAAGCACAGGGTAGACAACAGATTGGCAAGAGAATATGCCAAATATGACCCAGAGTTATTTGCGGGAGCAACAAAGGAAGAAAAGAGAACAGAAATGAGAAGAGTGATTGCATCTGTCAAACAGGAGGGTGCAAAATTGGAAAGTGCAATGACTGCAGTGAGAACTCAATTTGACGCATGGAGGGATGTCGTCAAGGACATTGACGAACCCGACCAGATGGAACAAGAACAAAAGATATACCAAGACTCATATGAGGAATATGCAAACATGTCAGACTTGGTGACACAGAAAATTGCAGCCATGAATGTGTACATTGAAGAATTGCAAGACATGATCCAGCAACTGAGCGGAAGTACTATGTATGAAGTCAATACAGCATTCATACAGCAGATGGCTGCCCAGATGGCTTTGACAGCTCAGGAAGCTGCTCCGGGGGCCAGTTCAACCCATACAACCACAGCAAAAAGCGTCAAATTACAGAAACTGGAAGTGGAACAGTTTACTGGGGAAATTGTCAAATTTCGATCATGGTGGCAAATGTTCGAATCCCACATTCACAATCGAACAGATTTGGAGGACATTTCCAAGTTCTCATACTTGAGGAGCTTGCTGAAAGGCTCAGCATTTGGCATGATCAGTGGATTGAGTGTGACCGCAGAAAATTATGCACCCGCAATTGCAATGCTCAAAAAGAGATATGACCAGCCAGTTGTGGTCAGAAACACACTGATGAGTAATATCATGAAGCTGCGACAGGCCAGGAATACCTGTCATGATATGAGAATTTTGTTTGATACAATTGAAAGGCTGCTCCAGCAGTTGGAGTCACTGGGTGAATCAGTGGAACATCCAATGCTGTTGAGCCAGCTGCAACAAAAGGTGCCACCCGAGGTTCTCAGAGAAATCCAGAAGGAACAGGGAACTGAGGAAGCCTTGACGGTGGAGACATTCAGAAAGCTGTTTGGCAAGCAGCTAGCGCTCAGTGAGGCTGTACAGCACGCACAGCAAACTGAGGCACCAGTTCAGCAATCGCGCCAGGGGTTTGGGAATAATCCGCGCGCACAGCAATTCAATAATCGATTCCAAGGCAATGGGAATCGATTCAGAGGGCCAGAGAACCCAAGGACCAGCACAGGGAGTATGTCTGTGATCCAAAATGGTCAGAGTGCACCACAGGCTGGATTCATGAATCCTGGGAGGCTGTGTGTGTTCTGCAATGACACACAGCAATTACACTTTAATGATAAGTGTCCAAAGTTCAAAACTGCCAGAGAAAGAAGAGTGATTTTGTCAAAGGCAGAGCGATGCCTGAGATGCCTGCAGAAAGGGCATTACATGAATCAATGTCAATTTACAAGAAGTTGCTTCTATTGCAAGTCCAATAGGCACCACACTGCGGTGTGCCCAGAGAAATTTGGTGACAATAGCAATGCAAACGCTGGACGGCAAATTCCATCATTCAAAGCAAATGGTCAACAGAATGGCCAGCAATCAGCAAACAATGGCAGAAAGTCTGTGCCGATGGCCGGTCGACCAGCACAGAGCCAACAGAGAAAGGCCACAGTGAATTGTGTCACTGTGGAAGAAGCTGGACCAGAAGTGGTAGAGACAGAAACCATATCCAGCACAGTGGTTACAGAACCAAATACAAAGCAACAGAATACGTCAGTAAACCTGTCAGTAAACAGGAATATGTCAATGCTGATGACAGCCAGAACCGTGATTGAGGCCTCAGAAATGGATACAGAGATGGAGCCTGAACAGCCACCACTACAGATCCAAGCGTTCCTGGACACAGGATCCCAGGGAACGTACATGTCAGAGAAAGTGGCCAAGAAACTCAATTTGAAGAGTACAGGTGAACACCATATCCAGGTGTACACATTCGGAAATGAAAAGCCGCATTATAAAGTAGTACAGCAAGTGGAATTCAGAATGCGGCTTAGAAATGGCCAGAAAGTTGATATGGTGGCTGATGTGGTCCCGACGTTGACCACAGAACAAGTCAAAGTGCCTGTGTCAGAACAGGACGAAAAGTACCTGCAAAAGTACTTCCCGGATGAGAGTTACTTTGCAGACAGAATTCCCAAAGAAAAAGGGACAGAGTGCAAGTTCAAGCCAGACATTATAGTAGGCTTGAATTATTTCTGGGACTTAATGTCCAGAAACACCAGCACCACCAGACTTCCGTCAGGATTGTATGTCATTCCATCAAAATTGGGATTGCTGATGGGAGGTGGGCAGCTGACAAGCAACAGAAATCAATGGACCACGGATGGCGCATATCCAGTGGTGGTCAACACAATTGTGCATCAAATTCAGAGAGAAAAGTGGTACGAGGAAGCACCGTTGTCAATTGCTCCTGTACCAAATGTCAAAGATATGGACAGACTGGATACCATTGGCATAATGGACCAGCCAGACCTCGTCGAGGATGATGAAGCCATCAAGCAATTCAATGAGAGTGTACAGAGAAACCCAGATGGACGGTACTCTGTAAAGTTCATGTACAAACCAAATTTGCATGAACTCCCAGATAACAAAGCAATGGCGTTCAAGAGGTTCAGGTACCTCACCAACAGGCTCAAGAAAGACCCAGAATTACTGGAGAAAATTCAGGCAATCATGAAAGCACAAGAGGAGCAAGGAGTGATTGAGAAAGTCCAAGAGGATATTATGGATGGCAGAAAGTTCCATATATTGCCTCATCAACCAGTGATAACGCCAGAAAAAACTACCACAAAGGTCAGAGAGGTATATGATGCCTCAGCAAAACCGCCAGGCATGCCAAGCTTGAACGAGTGCATGTACCGCGGTCCAGTTATACTACCACAGCTGGTAGGGATGCTGATGCGATTCCGATTGCATGGAATTGCACTGGTCGCAGACATAGAGAAAGCGTTTCTGCAGATTAGTCTGCAGGATAGTGACAGAGATGTGACAAGATTTCTGTGGTACAAGGATCCCACGAAACCATCTATGGAGGACAACATTCAGATTTATAGATTTGCCAGAGTGCCATTTGGTATAATCTGCAGCCCAGCGCTGCTGGCGCTGACAGTCAGATACCACCTGAATCAAGCTGGCACAGAAAATGCAAAATTGATCGATGAAAATCTGTATGTGGATAATTTGATCCTCAGTGTGGACACAGAGCAGAGAGCAATCGAATTGTACCAGGAATCCAAAGTGCTGTTCACAGAGGCACAGATGAATCTGAGAGAATGGAACAGCAACAATAAGAGCTTTACTTGGCAATTGGCAGAGTCAGATGTGGCCAAGGAAATTGTCACAACAGTCCTAGGAATGAAATGGGACACAGAGAGCGACCAGATGTGGCTGAAAACACCAAAGACAATTCAGCAATCACAATTATCAGAAACTGACCAGAAAATCAAACTTCCCACGAAAAGGACAGTTGCAAAGGTGACTGCGGGATGTTTTGATCCAATGGGACTTGTCAGTCCTGTCCTACTGCCAGCAAAGAGATTTTTGCAAACGTTATGGCATTCAGGACCAAGTGCCAAAGAGTGGGATACTCCCCTATCTGAGGAACAGACAGCAATTTGGCAGCAATTAGAGAAAGAATTGCTCAAGGTTGGACAGATGAAGTTCAACAGAAATCTGAATTATCAGAGTGGTGCAGATGCACAACTGCACATCTTCGTTGATGCCTCAGCAATGGCATACAGCACAGCGGCATACATATGCCAGAAAACAGAAAATAACAGCGGCACATCAAGCCTACTGTACTCCAGATTGAGACTAGCTCCAAAGAAACCAGAAGTGACAATTCCACGGCTGGAATTGTTAGCAATGTTGATCGGCAGCAGAATGTCAAAGTTTATTCACAAAGAGCTCAAGGACGTCAAATTCAGTCAAACAGTTGTATGGTCAGATTCAACCTGTTGTCTGAAGTGGCTAACAACAGCGAAGCCACTAGCATGTTTTGTCAAGAACAGATTGGATGAAATCAAGAAAATTCAGAGCGAGACAGAGAACATGCACGTCAGACACATCGCAGGACTGGAGAACCCAGCTGACATGGCCACAAGAGGCATGAATATGTCAGAGTTGGAAGGCAGTAACCTGTGGTGGAAGGGGCCAGAATGGCTAATGACTGGAGAGTGGCCAGAGCCGAAAGTGGAGCCAGTTACGCCAGAAGTAATGGCAGAAATCAAGAAAGAAGAGCTCAAGTTCCCAAAAGCCAGTCCAATTTACCTGGGCGCCACACAGCAAGTAGTCAGTGACCCAGATGCCAGCAATGTGCAAGCTGATGAAAGCAAGCAAAGTAATCCATTGGGAATTGAGATTCAGAGATTCTCATCACTGACAAAATTACTGGATGCAACAGTATATGTGATGAGATTTGTGCGACAGATGCACAAAAAGCGCATCAAAAATGACAGTCAGAATGGATTGTCAGAAATCATGAAAAGTATCTGTGGTACAGTAAAACCACAGGGAATTATCAGTATTGAAGAAAGAGAGATTGCGTTGAAATATTGGATCAAAGTGACGCAACAAAATCATTACAAAGGAGTGGCAGAGATTCTGGCAACAAGCCACAGCAAAGGCAGCCAGAATGGCAAGAAAACAGCTGCAGATCAGCAGTTGATCAAATGGCTCAATGTGCAAATGCATCAGGATGGAATCCTGAAGTGCCACGGCAGAATGGAGCATACAGACCCTCAGGAGGTCACAGTGCCACTCATACTGTTGCCAGCAACGGCTACAGTGACTCAGCTGATCGTCAGAAACCAGCATGAAAAGTTAATGCACGCAGGAGTGCAACACACATTGGCAGCGATCAGACAAAAGTACTGGATTACACAGGGCAGACGGGTGATCTATAATGTGACCAGAACCTGCCCAACCTGTAAGAAATTGGGAGCGAAGCCGTACCAGCTTCCACCAATGCCAGATTTACCAGAAACCAGAGTTCAGAGAGCCAGACCGTTCCAGTACACGGGCTTGGATTATTTGGGACCAGTTTGGTACAAAGTGGACAAAGATCACAGGAAAATGTGGATCTGTTTGTTCACATGTATGGTGACACGTGCAGTTCATCTGGAAAGTGTGCTGGACATGACAGCACAGGAATTCCTGAACGCAGTCAGGAGATTCATCGCCAGGCGTGGAAAGCCTGAGGCAGTGATTTCAGACAATGTAACGCAATTCAAATTGACAGAGAAAGTGCTCAGCACAAGCACTGACAAGGCCATCAATACTGGAAAGGAATGGTCAGAAATGGTCAAAAGTGGAGTGGTACAGACTTACTGCTCACAGCAACAAATCCAGTGGAACATGACTACTCCTATGGCACCATGGCAGGGAGGTGTCTATGAGAGAATGGTGGGCATCACCAAGAAACATTTCAAAGCAGCTGTGGGGCACAGAATGTTAACCCTGCAAGAATTGTTGACACTTCTGTCAGAAGTCGAGGCAGTAATCAACAGCAGGCCAATCTCTTACATCTATGGTGATGTGAAAAGCCTCAGAGTGTTAACGCCAAAAGACTTCCTGACAGGGGAAGGTCAGATTGGAGCACCACAGTTTGACGCAGACAAAGATGGAGAATTTGTGCCCAGAATGGATAACGCAGCAAAATTGCAGAAATATTGGGAGACAACCCAGCAAACTTTGGATAAGTTCTGGGACTTGTGGCATCAAGAGTATATCCCAAGCTTGAGGGAAAGAACTCAGGTGACGCACAAACATGGCAGATTGACAGCGACTCAAGAACCCAAAGTGAATGAAGTTGTACTGATTTATGAAGAGAACATGCCCAGAGGTGCATGGAGGATGGGTCGCATCGAGCAGTTAGAGCCCAGCAAAGATGGACAGATTCGCTCAGCAAAAGTCAGAACTGCCAACAGAAATGTGGTCAGCAGACCACTCAATCAATTGTATCCGCTGGAAATCAATTCAAAGACAATGGATATCCCAGAGACAACAGTGACAGTCAAAGTGGATTTACTGGACCCGACAATTGTCCAGAAACATGTCAGAAATCAGAGCTCGAACAGAGATTCTGTACCAAACCCTGCTCAGAGGAACTCAGCATCAGATAGAGTCCTGAGGAGTGCAACAGGGAAAACCACGGCAACCACCAGCAGTCTGGTGATGGGAATGTTGTGCATGGTGTTGATGCTGACAGGCGTGTCAGAGTCAGCAACGCTGAGAAAAGCTGGCAAAGCTTACAGCGAAGTATTTTCCAGAACATACGTTCTAGAAACCTCGACAGTAAGGCCACCATCATTGGCAGTGCATCATGGATTGCCGCCTTTGCCTTCAGAATGGCCACCAAAATCTGTCAGAGAAATGCAGACTTATGAGAGATTCAAAGATGCAATCAAGGATCATCCTGTGGAACAGGTGATCAATTCACAAAGCCAGAAGTATCAGATTTGCACCAGTGGAAGGCATGGACATGCGCTTACAGTTCCTGAAGAAGTGCAGTGCCATATCCCACCAAGGAATGTTGTCAAGGCAATGAAAGTTACACTTTACGCACAGAGACAGATTCCACAGAAAGAGAAAGCATACAGATGCTACATCAGAATCAAAGAAATCATCACACACACCAGTTTCTGGGGAGCGAAAGGCATTACAGGCAATTTTGAGAAATACCAGCAAGTTGGCGTGGTAGCCTGTAACTATGCAAGAATTCACAAGATGTTCAGAGGAACACCTTTGGTGGAAATGGAGCCCAGAGTGTGGACAACCAATCAAACCTTGAATGTGGAATATTCATGGTGTTGCCATGACAAAGAGAATGTCGTCAGTAACTTTTACATGGAAGAAGGAACTGTGGCTTCACTTGATGGAAAGACTGTAATCAGCGACTTGCAAGATTTCAGCCAGTGCAGAGCCATGATGGGACATTGCAGAGACCACAATTATGGAATCACAGTGTGGGATACGGAGAACTTCAAGCATCAATGTGCATATGAGAGAATTGGCAGATTCAAATCAGAAATATCTGGCCAAACAATTATTGTGTCAAAATTGCAAGCAGCATACTCCCACAGCAACAAGACAAAGAGGCCAATTGGCTCAGAATGTGTCCCGGGAGACACGTACTACACCGATCAAGGAGGTGTATTCATCCAGTTTGACAGAAGAGAAGATGTGCCTGTGGAATGGGCAATGCCAGGAAAGATAGTGGAGGCGAGAGAGTCGACAATCAGTGAAACATTGTATGCCAGATTGGACGACAGAAACTCCAAGTTTCAGTTCCTGCAACATGTGGTCAGAGAGATGACTCAGGCACAATTTGCGATTGTATGGCATCAGCTATGTCAACTTCGCAAGAACCAGCTGGACATGTTGACTCAGCTTTTCCGCATCGATCCAACATTGGGGATTTGAGCCATGCTGGGAAGACAGGATGTTCATGCAGAATGGGCTGGAGAAGCAATTATGTTTTGGGAATGCAAGGAAGTACAGCCATACATAGTTTATCAGATGGGAAAAGTGGGAGAGACATGCTACAAATACACACCAATGAGATTGGACAAAGATGGGCCCTTGTGGTTCAAAAGCCCAGGCAGCAGAGACTTGGTGGAGAAATCACCAGAAGAGGACTGCAGCCACACCACACCGCACCTGTACAGAAATGAGCATGGACAGTGGAAGTCCGCACATGGAATGGTGCATGTCACAGAGACACCAATTGAAATGACATGGAAAGGACAGTGGCAGGCCTTCACGTTTGACGCGCCTCACCTGTTCACCAACATTGTCAACAGAGCGACCAATTTCATGGATGTCAGAGGCCAGATTCAGAGACTACAGAATTTAGAGCATGTGCAGAACCAGTTGATTGATTACACAGCAGATATGTCATTGGATCCCAGAGTGATCAGAAATTCAATAGAAGGCATTGGAGCTGGAATTGGACAAACAGCAGCAGGAATCGGCAAAGCGTATGGTCACTATATATCTGGAGTGTCAAAAGGGTACACCAACTTTATGGGAGGAATGCTGAAAGGACCCTTTCAAGTGATCATCAACACAATAGCAATGCTGCTGGGGATCACAATCCTGATAGCTGGGATTGTAGCTGCAGGATATCTGTGGTACAATTGGAGAATTGCCACAGGAAAGCCAGTGATTCCACCATGCGTATACACATGCATATGGAAATGCATAGTGTGTCCGTTCAAATGCATATGGTTATGCTTCAGAGCCATCAGATATACTATCAAGAAATCAACTCAGAAAGAAACCAATTATCCACAAAGAAAAGTACGCAAGACAGAGTTGAGACCAGCAATCAAGAGGAGAGCCAGATCCAACTCAACACAGTCCGTCAGATTTGCCAGGAGAGCAGAAACCGAAGATAGAATGGCAAAGTCACTATCAGCATACGTTCAGCCAGATGAAAGTTCAGCTGATGAAGGACAAGTCAGAGCCAGGAACAGAGACAGTGTTCACATGCCTGATATCCGCAAATTCACCACACGCGAACGCGCAGGAAGCGATACTGGCAACTACCTGCTTCATCATCAGGCTAGGTCGGCGTTGGCATCACCAGCAACCGGACCTGCAACTTCACGTACGCCCACGACTTCGCGCACAACCACGTTCACCACCGAGGCGACTGTGGAAACGCCACTCATCACTTTGGCGCCCACCACCACCAGCATGTGACGTTGCTGCAACAACGGGGTGCAGCAACTCTTCCGCCCGGAGTGTGCTGACCGTGGCAAAATGGATGGATAAAGAAATACAGAGAATTGATAATTAGGCTCATATTCGCACATTTACTTATTTGCACTAATTTACTTTTCATGCACTATATTTATTTACCACGCAAAGTATCAAATTGTATTTCCTGCACTATATTATTTATCCATGGAGAATATTTAATTAGGAAAGTGTTTTATGATTAATAGATATGTTTATGTGAAATATTGAGGTTAAAAAGTCAAATAAGTTATTATTAGGTGTATTAATATAAAATTAGGCTCATTCAACTCGCCATAATTTTCTGATTATTATTATATATACATTTACATGGTTTACTTACGATTTGGGAAAGTCAAAACTTATAAATATTTATGTGCTACGTATTTACTTAGGCCAGCGTCCTAATAGAGAAATAGTGCCCTGTGTGCAACTAGCATTTACTGTACGTATTTACAAAGCCCTTCGCGTAGGCATAATTGTTATAACCCTGCTCATAAGTTATATTATATTTACTTTGATATTATAATACCCTGCTCAAGCTGAGTATATTATAGACCCTGCTCAATTACAATACCCATTTACTCCAAATAAGTCCCAATTTGTTAATTATGAAATATACGTTTCAGGAAGTGATTATTATTATTGTGTTGAATATACCATGTTCTATTTATGACATTAGGAACATTCGCACTACTATTTACAGTTTTCGAACCCTATTATATTAGTTCCAATGTGCGTCAATGTTTCCTGACAAATTGAAGCAAATTAGTAAATCGGCCAAGTTTGCCGACTTCGCGCCTCTCAAGATTAATAGTTTTTCTATTAGCCCAATGTGTACTTGGTATTTCTTTACCATAAGTATTTGAATGTATACATGCATAGAATAAGCCAACTGTTTCGGTCAAATGTGTTTTATTGTTATATTTGTGGTTTATTTGTGCATTTGTATTAGGAAATTACTGTAGCTGTTTTTCTATACATGATTTCCGTGTCTTAGCTACATTGGGAGTTTTTACTTCAGTCTGCGGACCCCAAGCTACTGAACGAAAATAAGCTAGCGATAGAAACTTCGATTAGGAAGCTCGCTAGACTTTGCGCTTTTGTAACACGCTGTATCTGATCAAAATAAAGTACCTGAAACAATTCGAACCCCCTTTTTCAACACACAACTACGAAATAAACTCAACTTGGCTGTCGACAAGTGGACGTTCGGCTACAACGGGAAACCAACCACTCTAAAGGCCGTTTCTCACTACGGTCTTGAAGCAGCCGGATTCGGTGGTAGAAGACGCTGACTTCGGTGGCTTCATCACACCCATTTTGCATTTTCTGTGCTCGAAAAAGTTGCCGCGGGGGGCAAGTTCCACCGCTGCAAGCTCCATGTGTAGTCGTTTCCTTGGATTATTGGGCGGGGCGTCTGAACCTTTGAAGGGGCGTTTGCGAGAGGCCGAAGCCATTATAGTTACGACAATATTATAAATTAATTAAGTGCAAATTTTTTAGTGAACGGGGAAGGTAAAAAAAACTTGTGTGGTCCAGTTACCCGTGGGCAAAAGGGGTGCACGAGCTTCCTACAAACACACACACACTCTCACACACGCATCACGCTTTTTCTACCTTTGTATTGGTTACATGGCGTGACGGCGGCAGTCGCGTTGGCTAATTAACAGGATACTAATTAATTTCAGTCGTCGCTGTATAATTCACTGTAAGAGGGGGGAATTAAATATTCACTTGTTGCCTTGCAGCGATCTGCATGAACTACGTATATTTTCCGATTGATATTATTAAATAAAGTCACTAATGGGTGGGCATAATCAATACACTCATAGGGGGCGATAAAACAAGGCGCGAATTTCTTACTAGGGCCCGTTAGCTGTGTAATACGTGGCGTGTACACGCATACCGCTTGCCCGCGTTGCACATTTAATCGACGCGTGCGGCGATTGGTGTAAAATTGTTCCTTCTGTTGCTCCCTTGCCAAAGCGGTATGCGCGGCTTTGCGTGCTGTAGTCAAACGCGTACCTAACTCATTTATAAGGGCGCGCTTATGCAGCAATGATGGCAATGCCTTGGTGTCAGAGGGAGGCTCGATCATACTCTCCCACATGGACGCGGCGGGCTTGCCAAATAGCAACGCATAGGGGGTGGTTAGCAGAGACGGGTGTTTCGATGTATTGTACGCATGTACTGCGGCGCCTAAGTGTATGTCCCAATCGTCATGTGTACGATTTACATAGTGAGACACTATTTCCATCAGAACACCGTTCCTATGTTCCACCATTCCATTGCTTTTAGGGGTGTACGCAAAAGACGTATGTTGGGTCGCATTCAAATATTGCAAAAGCTTGGCAAAAGTGCCCTCAGTAAAGCTGGGGGCGTTATCACTAAGTATAACGGCAGGCACACTAAATATTGGTAAAATGTGCAATAAAAATGCAAATGACACAGTGTCTTGTTTTATGTCGGGAACGGGCACGGCAATTCCAAAACGACTGCACTGATCAACAAATACCAACACGTGCCAGTTTCTGCGTTTCATAGTTAGCAAAGGCCCTATTGCATCTACTGCTATCACATCACCTGGCCTTTTGGCTACCTGGCGGCACACCATTTGAGTTTGCATTGCCGCCCTGAGACCTTTCTTTGCGTTGCACAAAGGGCATGTAGCAACCCAGCGCGCACTTTCCGGCCGCATTCCCGGGAACCACGCAAACTCCTGCAATCTTTCAAATGTTTTAATTATTCCTAAATGGCCAGCAGTGGGGTGATTGTGCGCTAATTCTAGCACAAACGGGACTAGTTCAGACGGAATGCACACTGGGTCGTATAATTGTATACTGGGGATTTGGGACATTCCCGCTTGACGGCGTAAGATACCGTATTGATCAATAAAGTATGGCGCGGCACTATAATAATTATCGGCGCAACACACTTCCATTGTTGCGGCTATATATGGTTCCTCTGCTTGCAACTGTTTCAATTTATAAAACGGGAGTTACAGGGGGTAGTGCCATTATTGTACTGTGCTTAGTTACACTCGTCAAACCCGGCACTACTTCATTTCCGGCCCCTGAACCACCAGCCATTGTTCCAGTTCCAGGTGGTTCCACGTCTCTTTGCCGCTCGCGCAAGCTCGGAGACTCCGCCTCTCTTCGCCCACGAGTCCGGTCGCTGATTGGTCGCAGTAACTCTGCCTCCTTGTTTACGTCGCCTTGTTTGCTGATTGGCTGAAACGACGCCCTTCTCGCTGGAGCTACTGTAACCTGCTTGTCGTGGGGGATAGCGAGTTCACGACATGTAACCTGTGCGAACTGCTCAAAAGCCTCATCCAGGTACTTCTTCTTGTCAAATACCACTGGTGCGTCTTGCCTTCTTGATAATGCATCTGCCAGTTCATTACTTTTTCCCCTCAAATGTTTTAATGTGATTTGATACGGTGTAATCGCCAAAGCAAATTTGTGTAGCATGGCGTGCGGAGTAGTCTCTAAATTTGGATTCATTACCCAGGAAATGCTCTTGGCGTGCCAAATAACTGGCCTGGCCGCCAAATAACAATGCCAGTTACGTATACTTTCATAGATCGCACACGCTTCCAATGAAATCGCTGGCCATTTGCTTTGTGTTGCACCCAACTTCCAGCTGTAAAAGGCACATGCATGCAGTACTTTTTCATCTTCTGCTCGTTGCGCTAATACACCTGCGACAGCAATTTTGGAGGCATCCATAATAATTATGAACATCCACTTAGGATCAGGGAATTGTAAACACGGGCTTCCTAATAATGCTTCCTTGAGCTTATGGAACGCTTCCAGAGCCTTAGGTTTCATTGTTAAATCCACTGGCGTGTCACTGTTGTAGTTTTCTCTCGGTCCCGTACGTGTGAGATTTGACAGTTGGACAGCTAGTTCCGCACACCTGTGAATCATACGTCTGAAAAAGCCTATTGCTCCCAGAAATCCCTTGACCTCCTTAACAGTGGTGGGTACCGGCCAGTCCTGAATTATGTGTTGCTTGTCATCCGGCATGCACACGCCGTCACGCCCAATCTTGAATCTCAGAAAGCGTACTGCCGTGACGCGTGCGAAAAAACACTTTTTTGGACTAATTTTGAAATTATTTTTAATTAATAGTTCCAACACTTGCCCTATATTGTATAACTGTGTGTCCCACATTGCGCTGTAAATTAATAAATCATCAATGTATGATAAAACATTTCGATGAATTAATCTGGCCATAGCCAATTCAAAACAGCGTTGCGCTAAATTGGGGGAGCATTTTAATCCCATTGGTAAACGTTTCAGTTGGAATTGCCCAAAAATATTTCTAAATGATGTAATGTGTCGGTCATCGGGATGCAAAGCAATGTTATAGAAAGCTTGGTTTATGTCGGCGCTGCTAAAAATACTTGCAGCTACATAAAGATTTGACGGTTTCATTAAAGCGGGGTAATGGAAATTGGGGGGCGTGCAAAACAGCGTTCAAGCGTCTGTAGTCAATTACCAACCGCTTTGACCCATCTGGTTTGGAAACTACTAACGTGGGGGCACAATACGGGCTCGTACTGGGTTCCACAATGTCATGCTCAATGAGGCATCTCAAATGATTTTCTAAGTATTGCTGATCATCCAAACTCAATCGATACATTCTGCAGGCAATTGGTTTTTTGTCCACTAATTGCAATCGATAGTCCACTAATTCACTGTAGCCGATATCATACTTGTGTTGCGCAAAAGCTTCTTTATATTGCAAAATTACCTTTCTCAGTTCCTCCCGTTGTTCGCCTGTCAATGTTTCCGGCACTGTGAATTCCATCACGTGTCCGTCCGGGCACACAACCTGTAGAGGGGGCCCTAATTTGTCTTTGGCCACCTTGGGAGGGGGTTCAGTCACTTGCACTTGCTTGCATACGTCTCAATCATAGCATTGCTGCACCCACTCTGCCGGGGGGTCTCCACGTTTCACCTTCAACACGCAGTCCATGGGTTCGACTACAGCAATGCGCTGCCCTACCTGTAACACCACAGGTTGATTTTGCACATTCACACACCTTACTTGGAAAACAGGTGCACTGGTTTCATAAGCCGCCAATGCAGCCATAACTCCACAGCGCTCGCCTACCGTATCCAGTCCCATGACAGTGAATAGAGTTTTGTCCAAAGGGGCAGATAGGTTTGCCGTCACAAGTGCTTTGTGTCTAGCCAAAATTTCTATTTTTTCATTCACGATGGCGTAAATTCTGCGCTGTTGAACTTCCGGGTCTGGGTTGTCGAATGGAATTACTGCTTGAGCCGTGGGGATTCTCAGCTCCCTCGCTGGTAAATCCACTACCATGTGCCGCAATACATCTGTGCCAATTAAAATTTCACCAGCCAATCCATTTACTGCCTGAAACACAATTCTGAAGGTATGACTCCCCATTGTTACAGGTATTTCCATCTGTCCCAGTACCAAAAGTTTTGAATCAGCTGCACACCTGAGGGCTCCAATCGGTGATACTTCATCATGCTTAGTAGCCTTTTCCTTGTGTCGCATCAACACGTCTCTGTTACACAATGAACGCATGGCGCCGGTGTCCAATAGGCATCTCTGATATTCCCTCCCATCAATCATTATGGTAATTGACGGGCTGTAGTACACATGCACAATTTCTTCCCATCGATTGGCCACTGGATGAATATTATCTCTCTCTTCCGGTGAGAACGTAATCATGCAAACCGATTCTTCTTCCAGATCTCGTTTTTTGTTTATACTGTATTGAATAGCGGGGAAACAACGCGAGCCCGTGAGTGCGGGCATGCCACTTGGCATTCCCACGCACGGGTTAATTATAGTATGCACTCTCACCTGTTCGCTAGGGCGATCCTCAGCTAGCTCAATGATCATTTTTGACTTTCCATCTTCCTTTGATCGTTTCTTGATTTTCTCCTTCGCTTGGTTCACCAAAGTCACAGCCATTTCCGGCGCAGCAGCCATGAGCGTGGCTAGCAAGTATTGCATGGTCACCAGTGTACACACCAAGTAGATCCATATTTGCAGCCAAGTGTGCCACGTGTCAAAATCCCACCACCCTAGTGCCAAAACTGACTTTGCCAAGGTGCGGTGCTGCTGTACGTGTGATTCCACTTTCGGCTCCGCCCCCTGCGTAATTTGTTGCACAATTGAGTATGCTTGCCACACGTCATTCAAAGTGGTTGTCGGCAGCAGCTCTGACAAATTATACATGGTTGTTGCGGCAAAGATCTGATGGTGTACATCTTTAGCCTTTTCCTGTTGCCATTTCTGCGGGAAACTGTGTGTGTTATACATGGGTAGATGCTCCAAACCGCCCACTTCCGGTAGATATTTATACCATTGTCCGCTTAACATTACCACATGGTTGTGAGCATTTGTGCATGATCCCGGGATCGCTTGAAAATGCAAAATGTTTGTCAACCTGTTCATGTGCAACGTCACATTCTGCCCATGTACACGCACTTGTACGGGTACCGTTTCATAACATTCTGAGGACTTTTCCTCTTTCATTATTTCGTATGTCTTGACCGCAAAACATTTGTGGACCAGAAATCCATCCGGCACGGGTTTGGCAATTTTTTCATTGTCATTCATGTACCAGCGAGCTGTCGTAGTTGCGTGTTCATTCATAGCCAGATGTACAAATTCTTGAAAATGCTGCACGTTTTTGCAAGTAGCCACTGCCTGGGCGCGCATGGTTTGTTCTGCAGTTTCATACACAGCCTGCATGCTGGCCGCCAACTGTCCTGCACTCACTATCCCTAGCGTGGGTCGGGCTTGCGCTCTTTTTTGTCTGACACGTCGTATCACTGCTTTCTCAAATGGCGCCACCACGATGTCCTGGTCGGACTTCCATAATTTGATGCCGCATGAGTCGACCTCTTCATGTGCTCTGAAAGATAGTGATAGCGTGTGATCATTTGCTAACCAGATATTCTGTCTAATGCGTCCATGCATTTCGCGCCATTTTTTGTATGGGCATTCCGCCTTCGGGTTCGGTTTCCATGTTAATTGGCTACCGTCCTCCAGTGTGCATGCACCCATTTCATAATTGCACTTGCTTACCTTGCCCAGCGTACTTTGCATGGTACTGGCTCTGTATCTCATTCGTACCTCTCCTCAAAAAAGTCGGCAGTGTGGTGTCGTTTCGGCCACCCATTTACACAATACAATCCATGCCCTGAATAACTCACATTGGTGGGGTATTGCGTATCCCATGCGTTATCTAGATCATTCACAGGTGTCATGGGCCCATCATTGCATTTGTGATATTTAATCATCCCTTCACATTTGGCCGCGCCCACTGATCAAGGATTGGAATCAAACTTCTCCAGCGTGACATTGCCCCAGAAGTTTTGATACGTCCTCGCAGTCCTGGTAGAGGCCACACACCTGTAGGCCGCCGCACGGTATTCCACCATATTTCGCTTGTAAATTGTCAATGTCAACTTTTGCGGCCGTTCTAATGACGCAGTGGTGTCCACTATAGCCGTGCAATTTGGCAGGGGGGGTACGTATATAAATTGTAGTGGTCAGTCAAATTGCTACATAGCAATGGGAACGAGGGCATGGTAGTCACGCTGGCGCCCGGCAATAAGGCGAGACCCATTATAATTAACCCTATTGTCAACACAAAAAACAATGATTGTGAGACTTGGGGCATATAAGGGGGTTCCGAGTATGCGTGCGGCGCGCGGCGTACCCCTTCTTCAGAAGACAAAAAACCCATATACCGGTCTATTTGGTTGCTAGATCCAGTGCGCGGCGGCAGCGCGGCCGGCGTGGCATACATAAAAGGGTCCAGGCTGATGTTCATGAGCATGTCCAGCGGCACCTCAGTCAGTGTGTCAGAGTGATCATCTGCAGGGCAATTAGGCCACAGCGTGCAATCAGTCTCTCATAAATCATGCATTCTGATCCTGCGTAAAAAGGCCAGCCAGGTGGTTCGAAACAGATATCCTCTTTTGGTTCGCATGTACGCCCATGGTTTAATCCAGAATTTGCGCTCCTGTGCAAGCACATACATTCCAGCTGTCCGCTCTGGTTCCTCATTTGGCTCTGGGACCAGCTCGTCTGGTTCTTCTGACTCTAATTCCAAGCCTTGCATCACAGGGATTAATTTATTAATGGGACATATCATCATGCATCGATCATCTTTGCGTACTCTCATAGTCGCTCCAGTACCACCGGTCACTTGCGTGGGGTTCAGCGACTCTACGGGGGGGGGGGGGGGGGGGGGGGTTTGTTTACCTGTTGCATCAGTTGCATGTAAGTTTGCATGCACCCATCCGGTCCCATAGCCATCCAGCCCTGCGGCGTTTGATATGCCATCATCTGTGGTTGCATGGGCATGTTGTCGGCCCTTTGAATCGTCTGTGCTGGCTGTGCAGGCATTGGCTGCGTTGGTTGCCACTGTGGGTAGGCATATTGCATGGGCATCATACCTGGTTGCACTGCTTGGGCTTGATCATTCCTCTGATAACCACGTTGTCCTCCGCCGCGCCCACGTCCATTTCCTCTGAACGCTCCGCCGCCACGGCTCCTTCTGACATACTGTTCCCTTTGCTCAGGAGTGAGTTTAGGACATTTGTACCTAATATGCTCTTCAGAACCACATTCCCAGCACCCTTTGTCAAATTTGCGCGGGGGCAATTTAGGGGGGTCCCTATTTAATCCCAAAAGTTTACCTTCCAGCGCGCCCAATTGTGCCAGTTTCTTTGCTATCTCTTGATGCACAGAGTCAAATTTGGCAACATGTTCAGTCATCTTCTGTTCCATTGTTTCTAGCGTCTTATCGGCCTGAGATGGTAATCCAGCCATTGTGGGCATGTTAAGTGCCATCAACCTGTCCATTACCTTGTCAGTAGCGTTGGCAACCACATCCTGTTTGGACTTCTCACCATTATTCTGGCTCTGTTCCGCTTCCAAGAAGCTCTCCTGCGCACGTGTGTTGTCAACCATCTCTTTCCATGTGATCGACGCCGTAACTTGTACATTGCGTCGAATTCCATTCCTCAATCCCCCATGGAATTGTATCATGCATGTGTCGCCACGTTTTTCATGCCCCATGCCTGGATAGGCGCGCTTTATTGATTTTTCCAAACGTACCACCCATTCCAGCACTGACTCATTTGGGCCCTGTCGCGTCTCAAAAATCTCCCTCTGTGCATGATGCTTATCATTTGGATTTTCATAGAATCTCTCCAATGCCAGCATCATGTCCTTGTAATTTAACACACGTAATTCCCTGTATCGGGTGTTGAAAATAGCCCTTGCACTGCCTTTCAAAAATGATTTTACCAGCGGTTTTCGCTCCTGTAATTTTATGCGCAGCGCATCACATACCGTATCCCAGCTCCGTCTCCATTCCCTGAAAACCTCATTGGGTTTGCCACGATAGTAACCACATTGTTGCACCAAAGCCGTAATGACTGCCACATTGCTTTGTTCTAGTTGCCAATTTTGCCCCGGGTCCGTAGGCATTCCCACCTCTGTTACGGCCGATGAGCTCCTTGAAGACGCCGGTGAGGGGGATCGGGCGCGCCGCTGCGTAACAACTCTTACCTGATTCGTTCCGGCTGCCGAGGGTGGTGCAGCAGCTACCGCCGATGATTGCAAGGGCGCCGCTTGACCATTGGTCAGTATTATAGCCTGTTGACCACTAGCCAGTGAATTCCCTCCCAGAGTCGCATTTTGCAAGGCCTGATTGTGCTGTTGATATGCTGCCTCCAAATCGGCTATGTCATCACTATGTAGGCTATGATGTGCTTCAAACTCCTGTAGATAATGTTCTACCCTTGGTACTTCGGCCACTGGGTCACTCCCCCACAAGTTCATAGCAATTTTGATTAGTGCCACCATACACAGATTCCCTACTTCACCATCTTGTGAAAATGCACCAACCGGTCTCGCCTTGCTCATCATGTTTGCCCATTTCTTTGCCGCTTCACATGCCTTTTTGGGCATCCATTGTGCGCAGCTCGGCGTCCCTTGCACCGGGTCGAGATCCATTATAGTAGCTTGATAGATTATCTGCGGTTCTGCGACATTTGCATATCTATCGGCCAACACCGGATCCGTCATCTGGTTCGCTCCGTTGTTTGCCATTCTGACTTTGGGACTGGTAATAATTATCATGGGGGGATTACTCGAAGTTTCAGCCCTAATTAACTGGCGTCTCGCCCTTGCAGTTGCGCTCTGCGACCACGACTGGTCACTGGATAAGTTTCGGCTACTGTTGCCTGACACATCCCTAGGCGTCAAAGTGCTCTTCGGTGGGCTTAACTGCAGCACTGGGGAATTGTCTCCACTCTGCGCCGCTGTCTCAAGTAGCTCCGCTACGGTATTTTCAATTAAGGGAAACTGATCTGCAGTAGCTTCAAGCTCAGCTGCAATCACAGGGTAATCACGTTGGATTAACGGCTGCCCTAGAGGCTCGCTGTCACCAACGTATCCGTCTGAACCGACTTCAGAACCTGATTGCACTCCAGGCGATATGGATGAGCTGCCCGCGCTCCACCCCAGTGTCCTTCAAAGCTTTGACCACTTACCTGTCTTTCCTGCTTCCTTTCCTGCAGCTCATCTGCTTGTCCCAGGCGCTTCTTCTGCTTCTGCGCTGGACGTTAGCTGCTGCGCCGCTGCTGGTACAGCCGGCGTCTTCCACTGACTAAAACTGTCTGGCGTGGGCCTTCGCCTCCAACCGTTGATAACCTGATTACCGGTGTATCCTTCGCTGTCTGCCCAGACCAGTGTTGACTTTCACTCTCCTCTAGTGCTTCCGGCGCGTCTGTTTCAGGGTTAACCAAATCGTTCGACTCACTGTCTTCTACTTGACCCTCAGCTGCAGCGGGTTGTGCGTCCACTTCTCGCCCAGCTTTCCGTTGCCGCGCGCGCTTTCATGCTTGATTTTGCTTTTCCAACGCAGCGTGCCAAACTTGTTCTATATTGTCCCCTTGTAAGCTTGCTGGCCCTCTCGATCTCAATTCCCTTTGGGGTGATTCGTTATCAGTGAAGCCGTTTTTTGTAGAGGCGTTGATCAGGTGCCCCCAACAGAAAACTTAATGACTTGCTTAGGAAACCACTCGCTACGCTACCAGTTGTCAGATATTTTACGTTTTTACAAATTTTACTAGTTTCCGTTTTTTACCACAAAATACGCCACTTGTCGAACCGCTGCGGCGGAAAATTGGTGTTTCCGGTCCCTTTGCGCTAAATGCGTGCATAATTAAATAAATGGTTGTTTTTATGGTACGGGGATTTTACACGCAATTCAGGAACAGCACCAGTACCCCTTGGGGTCCTGGCAAGTTCCCGAGGATGGACATGGCAACTTACCAATCCCTTTCGTAATTGCAGCCGGCGTTTTACTTCAATTAGTCGTTAATAAAATCGAAATTAAGCAATTAATAAAATCAAATTAAAATGCAAAGCAGTTAGTAATGCTTCTGGGGGACCAAGTTGATTTTCACGGGAATTTTATTTAGCGATTTAGTCAGAGTCAATTTCACAATAGCACAAGTGAGTCATAAAACCTCTAGTGGGTGTAAAAAATGCAAAATCAGCGCGTTTTATAATCACCAAAAATCTACCATATCATAACTGAATACTAATTTCAAGACACAACAAATTGACAGTAATTAAAAATTATAAGGCAAAGCATTGATCACTGGAAACGAACAGTATAACATATAAGGCACAAGAAAAATAGGTAAGTGCTGGGAAGATGACAAAATGCAAAAATAAAATGAACTAATTAATGAAACGTAAATGTAATTAATCTAACGTAATTAAATATAAAAATATCTCAGTGGTGAGTGTCATAAACTGGGCTTTTATTCAGCAGTTACGGTACAATTCAGAACAGGTGGTGTGACACTATGTAATCACCTCACGTCGCTTTAGGTATAATATTTTATAGCACGCCCGACCAAGGCCACTGGAAGAACGCTCATTGCGGGGGTTTTATTCAAGGTTGTTTCATTGCCGGGTAAGGGGTGGGAACTTCGGGCATGAGCACACGCTACAAAGACACTAGCACTTTTGAGTTCACCAATCACCCTAGGTGATGGGAATAATTAATTGGCACAGCTGTGCTCTTCACTTCATGATGTGCTCTGCATGTGTCTTGTTGGCGCATGTTGGTTGTAATTGATTTTTGCCGCTTTCCCGCCCATTATTTAATCCTAAGTAAAAATGCACCTGGTCGGGGAAATTTCCGAATGTTATCTGTCGGGGCGCTACAGAGTGTTTAACAAAGTGCACACCTTTAACTTAGCAAGAAATTTCAAGGCCTTTCTAGCCCATTTTCAGACACTACACCTTTTTGAACAAATATGTAAACTAATCAAAAAATGGAAATTTGGAATAATCTGTCTAAAAGTACATTCGACAAAAATGGAAATAATCACTTCAGATCTACTTTACTAAAATGCGTGTAGAACAAATTTAATTAAGCAGAAGAAAATTCAAAACAATTAAAAAATACATGGGGATAATAACGTAATTAACGGAAAGAATTACTAATTAATTTCATGGCTGCAGTAGTTTCCATTCGGGCGTACTGTCCTGGGGCTGCAGCCTCATTGGCGAATTGCAGTGCACAGCGAACCTCGCATTCACTGTGACTTCCCTGTGCACCGCGGGTCTTCATTCGGTCACACATGGTTGTTTTTGAGTCGTCGGAGTGCCTGCACAAAGTTATCGTTACATTTTTACGCATGACTGACTAGCCATATTTCCACCTACATACCGGTCTATTTGGTTGCTAGATCCAGTGCGCAGGCGGCAGCGCAGCCGGCGTGGCATACATAAAAGGGTCCAGGCTGATGTTCATGAGCATGTCCAGCGGCACCTCAGTCAGTGTGTCAGAGTGATCATCTGCAGGGCAATTAGGCCACAGCGTGCAATCAGTCTCTCATAAATCATGCATTCTGATCCTGCGTAAAAAGGCCAGCCAGGTGGTTCGAAACAGATATCCTCTTTTGGTTCACATGTACGCCCATGGTTTAATCCAGAATTCGCGCTCCTGTGCAAGCACATACATTCCAGCTGTCCGCTCTGGTTCCTCATTTGGCTCTGGGACCAGCTCGTCTGGTTCTTCTGACTCTAATTCCAAGCCTTGCATCACAGGGATTAATTTATTAACGGGACATATCATCATGCATCGATCATCTTTGCGTACTCTCATACTCGCTCCAGTACCACCGGTCACTTGCGTGGGGTTCAGCGACTCTACAGGGGGGGGGGTTTGTTTACCTGTTGCATCAGTTGCATGTAAGTTTGCATGCACCCATCCGGTCCCATAGCCATCCAGCCCTGCGACGTTTGATATGCCATCATCTGTGGTTGCATGGGCATGTTGTCGGCCCTTTGAATCGTCTGTGCTGGCTGTGCAGGCATTGGCTGCGTTGGTTGCCACTGTGGGTAGGCATATTGCATGGGCATCATACCTGGTTGCACTGCTTGGGCTTGATCATTCCTCTGATAACCACGTTGTCCTCCGCCGCGCCCACGTCCATTTCCTCTGAACGCTCCGCCGCCACGGCTCCTTCTGACATACTGTTCCCTTTGCTCAGGAGTGAGTTTAGGACATTTGTACCTAATATGCTCTTCAGAACCACATTCCCAGCACCCTTTGTCAAATTTGCGCGGGGGCAATTTAGGGGGGTCCCTATTTAATCCCAAAAGTTTACCTTCCAGCGCGCCCAATTGTGCCAGTTTCTTTGCTATCTCTTGATGCACAGAGTCAAATTTGGCAACATGTTCAGTCATCTTCTGTTCCATTGTTTCTAGCGTCTTATCGGCCTGAGATGGTAATCCAGCCATTGTGGGCATGTTAAGTGCCATCAACCTGTCCATTACCTTGTCAGTAGCGTTGGCAACCACATCCTGTTTGGACTTCTCACCATTATTCTGGCTCTGTTCCGCTTCCAAGAAGCTCTCCTGCGCACATGTGTTGTCAACCATCTCTTTCCATGTGATCGACGCCGTAACTTGTACATTGCGTCGAATTCCATTCCTCAATCCCCCATGGAATTGTATCATGCATGTGTCGCCACGTTTTTCATGCCCCATGCCTGGATAGGCGCGCTTTATTGATTTTTCCAAATGTACCGCCCATTCCAGCACTGACTCATTTGGGCCCTGTCGCGTCTCAAAAATCTCCCTCTGTGCATGATGCTGATCATTTGGATTTTCATAGAATCTCTCCAATGCCAGCATCATGTCCTTGTAATTTAACACACGTAATTCCCTGTATCGGGTGTTGAAAATAGCCCTTGCACTGCCTTTCAAAAATGATTTTACCAGCGGTTTTCGCTCCTGTAATTTTATGCGCAGCGCATCACATACCGTATCCCAGCTCCGTCTCCATTCCCTGAAAACCTCATTGGGTTTGCCACGATAGTAACCACATTGTTGCGCCAAAGCTGTAATGACTGCCACATTGCTTTGTTCTAGTTGCCAATTTTGCCCCGGGTCCGTAGGCATTCCCACCTCTGTTACGGCCGATGAGCTCCTTGAAGACGCCGGTGAGGGGGATCGGGCGCGCCGCTGCGTAACAACTCTTACCTGATTCGTTCCGGCTGCCGAGGGTGGTGCAGCAGCTACCGCCGATGATTGCAAGGGCGCCGCTTGACCATTGGTCAGTATTATAGCCTGTTGACCACTAGCCAGTGAATTCCCTCCCAGAGTCGCATTTTGCAAGGCCTGATTGTGCTGTTGATATGCTGCCTCCAAATCGGCTATGTCATCACTATGTAGGCTATGATGTGCTTCAAACTCCTGTAGATAATGTTCTACCCTTGGTACTTCGGCCACTGGGTCACTTCCCCACAAGTTCATAGCAATTTTGATTAGTGCCACCATACACAGATCCCCTACTTCACCATCTTGTGAAAATGCACCAACCGGTCTCGCCTTGCTCATCATGTTTGCCCATTTCTTTGCCGCTTCACATGCCTTTTTGGGCATCCATTGTGCGCAGCTCGGCGTCCCTTGCACCGGGTCGAGATCCATTATAGTAGCTTGATAGATTATCTGCGGTTCTGCGACATTTGCATATCTATCGGCCAACACCGGATCCGTCATCTGGTTCGCTCCGTTGTTTGCCATTCTGACTTTGGGACTGGTAATAATTATCATGGGGGGATTACTCAAAGTTTCAGCCCTAATTAACTGGCGTCTCGCCCTTGCAGTTGCGCTCTGCGACCACGACTGGTCACTGGATAAGTTTCGGCTACTGTTGCCTGACACATCCCTAGGCGTCGAAGTGCTCTTCGGTGGGCTTAACTGCAGCACTGGGGAATTGTCTCCACTCTGCGCCGCTGTCTCAAGTAGCTCCGCTACGGTATTTTCAATTAAGGGAAACTGATCTGCAGTAGCTTCAAGCTCAGCTGCAATCACAGGGTAATCACGTTGGATTAACGGCTGCCCTAGAGGCTCGCTGTCACCAACGTATCCGTCTGAACCGACTTCAGAACCTGATTGCACTCCAGGCGATATGGATGAGCTGCCCGCGCTCCACCCCAATGTCCTTCAAAGCTTTGACCACTTACCTGTCTTTCCTGCTTCCTTTCCTGCAGCTCATCTGCTTGTCCCAGGCGCTTCTTCTGCTTCTGCGCTGGACGTTAGCTGCTGCGCCGCTGCTGGTACAGCCGGCGTCTTCCACTGACTAAAACTGTCTGGCGTGGGCCTTCGCCTCCAACCGTTGATAACCTGATTACCGGTGTATCCTTCGCTGTCTGCCCAGACCAGCGTTGACTTTCACTCTCCTCTAGTGCTTCCGGCGCGTCTGTTTCAGGGTTAACCAAATCGTTCGACTCACTGTCTTCTACTTGACCCTCAGCTGCAGCGGGTTGTGCATCCACTTCTCGCCCAGCTTTCCGTTGCCGCGCGCGCTTTCATGCTTGATTTTGCTTTTCCAACGCAGCGTGCCAAACTTGTTCTATATTGTCCCCTTGTAAGCTTGCTGGCCCTCTCGATCTCAATTCCCTTTGGGGTGATTCGTTATCAGTGAAGCCGTTTTTTGTAGAGGCGTTGATCAGGTGCCCCCAACAGAAAACTTAATGACTTGCTTAGGAAACCACTCGCTACGCTACCAGTTGTCAGATATTTTACGTTTTTACAAATTTTACTAGTTTCCGTTTTTTACCACAAAATACGCCACTTGTCGAACCGCTGCGGCGGAAAATTGGTGTTTCCGGTCCCTTTGCGCTAAATGCGTGCATAATTAAATAAATGGTTGTTTTTATGGTACGGGGATTTTACACGCAATTCAGGAACAGCACCAGTACCCCTTGGGGTCCTGGCAAGTTCCCGAGGATGGACACGACAACTTACCAATCCCTTTCATAATTGCAGCCGGCGTTTTACTTCAATTAGTCGTTAATAAAATCGAAATTAAGCAATTAATCAAATCAAATTAAAATGCAAAGCAGTTAGTAATGCTTCTGGGGGACCAAGTTGATTTTCACGGGAATTTTATTTAGCGATTTAGTCAGAGTCAATTTCACAATAGCACAAGTGAGTCATAAAACCTCTAGTGGGTGTAAAAAATGCAAAATCAGCGCGTTTTATAATCACCAAAAATCTACCATATCATAACTGAATACTAATTTCAAGACACAACAAATTGACAGTAATTAAAAATTATAAGGCAAAGCATTGATCACTGGAAACGAACAGTATAACATATAAGGCACAAGAAAAATAGGTAAGTGCTGGGAAGATGACAAAATGCAAAAATAAAATGAACTAATTAATGAAACGTAAATGTAATTAATCTAACGTAATTAAATATAAAAATATCTCAGTGGTGAGTGTCATAAACTGGGCTTTTATTCAGCAGTTACGGTACAATTCAGAACAGGTGGTGTGACACTATGTAATCACCTCACGTCGCTTTAGGTATAATATTTTATAGCACGCCCGACCAAGGCCACTGGAAGAACGCTCATTGCGGGGGTTTTATTCAAGGTTGTTTCATTGCCGGGTAAGGGGTGGGAACTTCGGGCATGAGCACACGCTACAAAGACACTAGCACTTTTGAGTTCACCAATCACCCTAGGTGATGGGAATAATTAATTGGCACAGCTGTGCTCTTCACTTCATGATGTGCTCTGCATGTGTCTTGTTGGCGCATGTTGGTTGTAATTGATTTTTGCCGCTTTCCCGCCCATTATTTAATCCTAAGTAAAAATGCACCTGGTCGGGGAAATTTCCGAATGTTATCTGTCGGGGCGCTACAGAGTGTTTAACAAAGTGCACACCTTTAACTTAGCAAGAAATTTCAAGGCCTTTCTAGCCCATTTTCAGACACTACACCTTTTTGAACAAATATGTAAACTAATCAAAAAATGGAAATTTGGAATAATCTGTCTAAAAGTACATTCGACAAAAATGGAAATAATCACTTCAGATCTACTTTACTAAAATGCGTGTAGAACAAATTTAATTAAGCAGAAGAAAATTCAAAACAATTAAAAAATACATGGGGATAATAACGTAATTAACGGAAAGAATTACTAATTAATTTCATGGCCGCAGTAGTTTCCATTTGGGCGTACTGTCCTGGGGCTGCAGCCTCATTGGCGAATTGCAGTGCACAGCGAACCTCGCATTCACTGTGACTTCCCTGTGCACCGCGGGTCTTCATTCGGTCACACATGGTTGTTTTTGAGTTGTCGGAGTGCCTGCACAAAGTTATCGTTACATTTTTACGCATGACTGACTAGCCATATTTTTACCTACATTATTATTTCGTCAGAAACATCGAAAATTTTGGAGCTATTCACATAAACAGATTATGGTAGTGGTGATTGAATACAAAGGTTGCTAAGTATTATTTCTCTCTTATTAACACTGTTCCCTGGCCTTTGTGTTTGCCACAGGTGTCATGTGTGGGCTCATGTACACACAGCCCTCCCCCCCCCTCACCGGCCCTGCGCACACATGCCTGACGCGCACATATGACCGGCACGCACATAGCACCTGGTGGCAATCCCAAGCCCTGTAAAGTGTAATGTAAAGTGTCAAACGTAGGTAAAGTCAAATGCAAAGTAAACTGTCAATTGTCATGCAAAGTTCACTAATAAAATCGTTTCTTTTTTGTTTTGATTGACACTTTACTTTGCATTTGACTTTACATTTGACACTTTACTTAACACTTTACAGGGCTTGGGACTGCCCCCAGTTATGTGTAACGGTGGTAAACCCTCCAAAAAAAAGTTTTTTTTCCCAAATGAATTTTCGAATTTTCGAATATTTCCTGAAATCAATTTTCGAATTTTGTATTCAATTTTCGAATGTTTGAATTTTCAAATATTTTTTGGCAATTTTCGAAATTTTTTGGACATTTTTTGGATTTTTCAAATAATTTTCGAATTTTTTTGGAAAAATATTGAATCTGAAGCTTTAAACACAGAATTTGAACTGTTTTGGAAGTGGCTATACTCGGCAGACGTGCAAATCTACAAATAGATATGATTTATATCTTTGGCTGGCAGACAGCCTACTGAAAACTTGTGAACTGATTCACCACTGCACTCCATTTCATCCTGACTCCGAACCAGTTCAGTCAGCCATAAGTTCACTGCGGACTGCGGTTATGATGTCATGATGGAGTGTTACCTCCAGAAAAATGTAGGGTGTAATTTTGCCCGAGTATAGCATACTGAGCGTACTCAGTCCATACAGTGCTAACTGCACGAAATATGGGTACTTCTCAAACCAATACTCAAAACCACTCTTATACTCCATCAACATTACACCTACAATGAAATCTACCATAACCCATCTGAATAAAAGAACAAACAAAAAAATTTTCAACATATTTATCAAAGCAATTTGATTAATATGATGAAAAATTTTTATGTTTGTTCTTTTATTCAGATGGGATATGGTAGGTTTCATTATAAAGTGTAATGTCGCTGGAGTATATCTTTGATCACATCTCTTTTACTTATAAATATGTGCAGTTCTTATGTGCAGTCCCAGACACCTGTAAAATGCTCTGTGAAATGACAAATGTTATGCAAAGTGTCTAAAGTCATGGAAATGCTGTGGAAAATGGCAAATATGTTTGCCATTTTTCCAGGGCATTTTCATAACTTTTGACACTTTGCATGACATTTCACATTTTACAGGGCAGTTTACATTTCAACGTTTTTGGACCTTTTTTCTGTTTTGTTTCGCTTTTTCATAAGCACCGCGTATCAATTTTCGTTGTATTTAGTACGTTGAACTTAAGAGTGCCTTGAATTGCCTGAAAAATTCGATAAGTATTTTCGAATTTTCAAATTTTCGAATTTTTGAATTTTTTGAAAAATAAAACGATTTTTCAGTGTTTTTTCTATATGTGAAATTTTTAGAATTTTGGATATATGTTTATGTTATATATGTTATATGTTTTTAGAATTTATCATGTTTTTCACAGCTCTGATTTACAATTTCACATAGTGGCAAATTTATAGTAAAACTTGAAAATACAATTGGAATTGATAAATACATTACAGTATACTCTGGTTACTTTACACCCTGCACGCATGGTTCCCGCTGGAAGTGCGCCAATGATGGTGAACGCGTGCGAGTTTTATAAATTGATTGTTGGAGTAATGTTATTCATTAACATATTCACATCGATGAATTTGTTTCATTTTTTTACGGAAATTGCACGATTTGATAATCATTGGCACGCTTCCAACACGAGACGTAAATCAGTGCGAGGGCAGAGTATCATGTACGCCGAGTATACCAGATTCAGAGATGTTTTTCAAAATCAATATATAGTAAATTACCATCATCAACAAATTTTCAAATATCAATGTATTTATTTATGTATCTGTATTTTTAAAAAAATGGTTATGGTTGGCGCTTTTTTGGCGCCATTTAAATAGCTGGCGCCAGGCGCCAATAGCGCCACCAGAAACTAGCGCCAAGCGCCAAAAGCGACATGGCGTTTTCTCAGACCGCAGCGCCAAGCGCCATTGGCGCCAGAGCGTTTTAGCGTAATGCGCCAAAAGCGCCATGGCGCTTTTTGCTTTGGCGCTAGCGCCAGGCGCCAGCGCCATGGCGCTTTTCCTTCACTCCAACAGATACATTTGATGTCAGCCACAATTTACAGCCATCTATCCACTCTCAAAATTCGGCTTTTTAGCAGTGCATTTAGCGTATTCCCATTTTCCAGTATGTGAAAATTCTACATTTCCAAATGTTTTACACCCAATCTGTACCATATCTTTTCCTTACCTTTCCATCGCTACATTGATATATGGATTTGTCCTGTCCATAAAATTCTTTGCTCCAAGCTGCAGTTCAGGTTTTTGTTCACAACTTTATTTCAGAGTTGGAAAAACGTATTTACGTTTACCTGAAATACCCGGTTATTCGGGTATTTATACTTACGTTTACGTTTACGTTTTCCAAAAATACCATTACGTTTGTTACGTTTTCCTGACCAAAATACCCGGGTACTAGGGAAAACGTAAAAAACTTGTGATCGTTCACACGTGCACATGTTCAAATGGGCTGCACCACCTGCAGCCAACAATATTCTTATCTCTTTGCATAAATGTAACATGTATACATAGAAACAAAAAGCGTTATATGAAAAAGTGACTGCATGCTTGCACTTACACATGGAATACTGGGTACATAATCATAAATGTGTTCAAATGCTGAACACAGAAACCTTTTTGTTTATTTGTGGAGCCTTGCGTTAATAATTTTTTTGTGATGAATTCCGACAACGCCAGTTGCGACAACTGTGAGTAGCACACATTTTGAAACTGGCAGGGCGAGTGCAACCTCTGGTGCCAGCCAATCCGAGACTCTGTAGGATGCCCTGTACAATGTGAAATTTCATGCAAATGTCAAAACTCATGTAAAATGCCCAGCAAAATATCAAAGATTTGCCACCTGCCAGAGCATTTTGAATGACTTTAGATACTTTGCATGACATTTGACAGGACATTTTATAGGGTCTGGGAGTGACGCCAGTCATGACGTGTGAAAATAATGGTATTTTTCAAAACACAATGGCAAATACTGTGTGTAAAATTTTTTTTACGTTTACGTTTTATTTTACGTATTCCTTGGTATTTTAAAAATACCTTACGTTTTAGTACTTTTGATTTGAAAAAGGTATTTACGTTTACGTTTACATTTTCCAAAAATACCAGTATTTGCACAACTCTGCTTTATTTAGCGTATTCTGTCGAAATACCCACAGGTGGTTTATTTTTTCAGAGTGGAAATTTTGAGGGGGTATTTCGAGGGGGGACTTATTCGAAGGGGGGGGGGGGGTATTATGTCGTCAGAAATTTTTGCAAAGTTCCCAGTAAAGAACACAGATTTACATACCCAAAACTGGTAATAAATGCGACCAAATAGGGTATTACTGGATATATAAATGCACACCTCTACACAATTAAGCATACCGTATTACCTCGAAATACCCCCATGGGGGTTTATTATTTCGCCAGCAAAATTTGAGGGGGGGTTAATTCGAGGGGGGGGGGGGTTTATTCGAGGGGGGGGTTTATTATTTCGTCAGAAATTTTCGTAGTAAAGGATCGTAGTAAATAGTAGGCATTTGCGTACCCAAAATAGGTAATAAATGTGTCCAAACAGGATATATTTGGACATAAAAACGTAGATAGCTACACAAACTGCTCTATGTGTAGCTGCAATGCAAATTAACAGTAATATACATCATGTACATTGCGTACATGACGTATTTATTATGTACATGACCTACATCATTCCGAAGGGGGGGTATTTCGAGGGGGGGGTTTATTATTTCCCCAGCCCATTTTGAGGGGGGGTTAATTCGAGGGGGGGTTAATTCAAGGGGGGGGATAATTCGAGGTAATACGGTATACCACTATCTGCAATACATCATGTATTTACATTGTATACATGATGTATGTCATTCCAAATAGGGGGTATTTCGAGGGGGGGGGGGGTATTTTTTCCTCAACTAGAAAACACCTGGAGGTATTTCGAGGGGGGGGGGGTTATTGAAGCGGGGGGGTATTTCCAGGAAATAAGGTATATGAGAATAATGGGGGGACAAACCTGCTCAGTGACAAAAAGCTCTTCCAACATTTGGACTTCTGGTAAGACTGCCGGCTGCACATCTAGATAATCATAATATTTTTCATGATAATCTGCAGAAAAAATAATCTGCAACCATCTCATATCTTTTCACTACCATATTTCCTCGAAATACGCCACGGAGGTGATTGATTGTTTCAGAGTGAGAATTCTGACGGGGGGTTAAACGAGGGGGGTATTTCGAGGAAATTTTCGAATTTCGAATTTTTGAATCTGTTTTGGCAATTTTCAAATTTTTTCAAAATTTTGAAGCTTTAAATGCTGTATTTAGATAGTTTAAATGCTTGGATCACGTTTTAACCTTATTTTCACTGTTATTTGGCATTTAAAATAGTCAAAGCACTATTGTGGACCAGTTTGCCACATCTTCATTTCATTCATGGCATGAATGTCACGCGTTTATACAACACAAGGAAAAGTAACAAAAATAAACATTTGCAAATTTAGTGAAAACATAAAAATAGGTTTGCCACTTTCCAGAGCATATTCAATGAGTTTGAAACTTTTTCAATTGTGATCAATGTTTTTGATGAGCGGTGAAAGCGCTGCGGTTGCAAATAGATTCCAGAAATTTTCAATATAAATAGTTCAGATTGCTTGGTTTGTTCCTAAATGGATTTGTCTGCCTCTGCTGATGCTGACGCCATTTTGGCGTTTTTTGACACATTTTCAATACTGTTTGGCTTTTTATTAGACACACCGCATATTAATTCTGCATTGATTTCACACATTAATCTTGAGAATGCGTGTTGTGGCCTTGAATTCCCTAAAAAATTCAAAAATTATTTTGAATTTTTGAATTTTTGAATTTTTTGAAAAATAAATAGATTTTTAAGTGTTTTTTCCAGGGGTGAAATACAAATTCGAAAATTATGAAAAAATTTGTGAAAATTTGAAAACATTTTCGAATTTTCAAATCTTTTTTTGCCATCGTTAATTGCCCGAAACACAAACCGCAGATATGTTAAGTACGTTCTATGTACACTCAATTTTGGGGGTATTTCGAGGGGAGGGGGCTAATAAATTCATATTGGTCATTTTGACGGGGGGGGGGGGGTATTTCAAGCAACGATGGGTGAGTTCTCAAAATAAAAACACTTTCTGTATTTTGAGTTTTTCAAAAATGAATATCTGTGTTTTGAGTTTTTTCATGAAAAAAACTTGAGTTTCTGTGTTTTATTTTTGTGTTTTTTTAAAAAACTTGAGTTTTTTTTTGTAAAAACTCAAGTATTTTAGTAAAAACTCAAGTTTTTTGATAAAAACTCAAGTTGTTTTACAAAAAGTTGCATTTTACAGAATTTAACTGTTGAAACAGTGGTTTTCTTATAAAAATTGATTTTGCATACATTTTGTCGTGTATTGGAAAATTTTCATTAGTTCACTGGAGGTAGTTCCAAATGGGTGACCAAGAGACACCTTTGACAGTATGGTAGGTGAGGAGCCCTCAGCTCAATTGTGTGATCTAGCAGACCCTGGTGGACACTCCTCAATACTTTGATCACAGTCCCTAATATTGTCAAAACCACCAGGAGATGTGTGTTTTTTTATACTTATTTCATTGTTAGACTTGGATACTATGTACATTTTTACACACTATACATACATGCATACCTTATGTATGCACATACACACATTGTTCAGTTCATACAATGTGCCTTCAATTGCTTGGGTAAAAAAACTCAAAAAACATTTCCTTATTTTCTGTGTTTCTGTGTTTCCGTGTTTCCGTGTGCTCCAAAAAAGAACTCATTTGAGTTTCCGTGTTTTTCAAAATTGTAGAGTTTCCATGTTTCTGTGTTAAACAAAAACACAGAAACTCAATGAGTTTCCATATTTAATATTTTTGTTTTTGCCATCGATGCAGTGTTGTGATGCAAATTACAAAATACTTGTGCCCATTCAATGTGGGCACTAATTATCTGATAAAAACCTGTGTGGGCCAATTGTGCCCTGTATCTAGTGTGAGTGGGCCAGACAAATAAAGAGGTCATGTCCAGAAAATCAAAAATCACAGTTTTTTTATCACAACCACAATTTAGGTAATTACAAAGTTTAAAATCATAGTTGACATGGCTCCGTGGCACATGTCTGTATATTGGGGGTAATTTTTGTGTGGGGGAGTGGGTAGGGGGTCAAAATATACCCCCTAATTACCAGTGGGTCAAAAGATGGCTTTGGGCAAGCCACAAGGACTTTTAATTTTTTGAAAAAGCACCAACACAAGTGATTTTGTTACCACACCAAAAAATGGCTGCACACTTCACCATAGCTATATTTTGTGTGTTTTTTTTGAAAATTCTCATTTATATCTTCTGGGAAAAAATTGGCAAAAAATCTTCATCAATATGTAGCAGCAGAACAGGGGGGTGCCATGGGGTGCCACTTGGCATTTATGTAGGCAAATGTTGTGGGCACCCCCACAACAAATGGCAGCCATATTGGGCTGCACCTGTGAGATTGTTATGAAAAATGAGGTACCTGATTTCTCATTTCAATGTTCCACCAGGTTACACCACCAATGCTAGCATTGATGGAATTGTTGGCTCTATGTTGGAGCATGCCAAATGCAAATGATGCTGGTCAACTAAAACCAATTGCATTTGCAAGCTTTATCACTCCGCCTGCTGAGAAGTGATATTCAGCTACTAATTGGAAGCTTGTGGAGTGATTTATTTATGCACTGGAGACATTTCGACCACACATCACGGGAAGAACTGACTAATTTTAGATGATTTTTGACTTAAAAATACCAGAGGAAAATGATTAGAAAAATAACAGAAAATTCTGGAAAACTGGAAATATAGATGGAAAACAGTAAAATGGGTCAGAAAAATGGAGATGGAAAGCAAATTTTTTTCAGCTGCCGGAAAATGGAAGACAGAAGTGTATAACAAAAATTTGGATGCTGTAAAATGTAAAATGGAAAGGTAAAAAATTAATTGAAAAAATTAAAATTCCACACTACAGAAATAAAAATAGATGAATTCTAATTATTTGAGAAAATAAGGAATTGCAGGTTTTATAAATTAAAAGTTGCGTGACATAGGATTAAAATGTCTATTCATGCAACTTTGTAAGTTATTGAAAAACAATCATTTGAACTGTGAATACAACTATGCCAATTAAACAGCACTTTACTGTATTCATCAGCACTTTACTACTTTTTCTGATGTTTTATTTCAACAAAATTGTTGTAAAATGTTGTAAAGGGTCACCTGTATCCTTAACTGCCGGAATCCAATGCATTGTAGTTTCAGCGATAAACCAACAGAATCCACGCTTGTATATGACTCCAGCAAACACATCCCAGCTTTCAAATTGAAATGGGGGGCAATTTACGGCAGCACATTGGTGCAAATAATTTACAATGAATAACCAACTAAAAAGTACAGGTTTAGAAATAATCATAATGTACATTAAATTGAATTTTGTAGACTCTGTCACCTGCTCAGAAAATAGTAACCGTATACTTTCATTGATTTCGTCAGCTTTTTACTGAAACTCCTTATACCTTTTATCAGAGGATACCTTATCAGAGTCCAAGTATAACCTCGTTCGCTGCATTAATTACCAGTTTGGGGTATGAACTAGAGCATTCTTTACTACTATCAATCTCGAAAATTTCTGGCGAAAAAATAAACCCCCCTCGAATAAGCCCCCCTCAAAATACCCCCTCAAAATTTCCACTCTGAAAAAATAAACCCCCTGGGGGTATTTCGAGGAAATACGGTATGTATTTACATATTCTGGGTGGACCGCATGCTATGCATTTTGCTGAATGAAATCATGACATCAAAATTTTCAAAATAATAATTGTTCCAGCAAAAAAGACAAAACATTTCGGAAAAGAACATTCGTTGACTATGCGTGAGTCACGTAACGTGATCGTGACTCCGCCTCTTTTTAAAAACATTTATTTAAATGAAAATGCATATAATACATACACTCCAGGAAAATGTCTCTAGCCCTTTGATTTTTCTGGTTCAATGGCGTACCAAACATTAAATATGGGTCACTGAGGGATGGAACTCATGTATAGGGAGGGTCATTATGTGGACCCCAACAGTAGAAATTTGGTCTCCCTCCTGCGTACATAGCAGAGTTGTTAAAATACCGGTATTTTTGGAAAGCGTAAGCGTAAGCGTAAATACACTTTCCAATTTATGAGTATGGATACTCAAAGCGTAAGGTATTTTTAAAATACCTAGGAAAGCGTAAGAAAAAGCGTAAGCGTAAATTTTTTTACAAAGTGATCTTGCTGCTGAGCATAGGATTATTGAATTACCGTATTTCCTCAGAATACCCCCTCGAAATACCCCCACTAAATGTGTCTAATAATGTCCAAAAACGGTAGTTTGGTATCTGTGCAATGCGGAACACAAGTTAAAAGGAATACCGAGTCATATTAGGACAGGGCTTATACCAACTAGGTAAATACGTACTTACCTATGTAAGTTTATATACGCTTATATTTTGCACGTTGAGAAAAACCCTGGGTGTTTTTCGAGGAAATACGGTATCCATTATCTGACCTGAAATTTCTAATCCTAAGCCACGATATTGCTAGATGCCATGTGCCGCTATTTCACTTCTTAGAGAACACACACTGTTATTTTTTTGTACGCATTCTCAGTAACTTTCTGTTTCTTTCTTTCTTTTTCAAAAGTATAAACTGGGTTGTGTGAAAATTTTTTTACGCTTTTAGTACCCGGGTTTTTCCGCCGGGAAAGCGTAATAAAGCGTACGGGTATTTTACGAAAGCGTAAGCGTAAGCGTAAGTATAAATACCCATTTACCCGGGTATTTCGGGTAAGCGTAAATACGCTTTCGCAACTCTGGTACATAGTCAATATTTGCGTATGTAGCACCTACCGCGATTTTTTGTTGCTTTTTTACATTTCGCTAAATGCGCGTGGCTGTGAGCTGACACGGTGCCAACATTTTGTTTTGTACCAACATTTCGGTGCCAACATTTTGTTCATTAAGTCAATAATAAATACACACCATGCCGAGTCGATAGTTGAGGCGTCTACTCTAAAAGTCGACAAGTCCAAAATATGAAAATTTCGAGTTAGGCCTGGAAACGTCATCTGGGGCTACTTCCACACATTTTTTATCATTTTCCATAAAATTTTTGACTTCACATCACTTTTGGGGAAAAATGCAAAAATTTCGGGCAAGAAGTCGACAAGTCCACCTAGTTTAGCGCAAGAAGTCAGCAAGTCATCCCACCGCTTGCTTTTTTATGGGACAAAATAGCAAGAAATGTGATATGTCCACTATGGACAGCTACCTACTTCTAAAAGATGACAAGTGCATCAATTGCCCATAAGGCAGCCTCGGCCTCCCCAGGAACAAAAATGTTCTCTAGTGCAAGAAGTCGACAAGTCCAATTCCCCCCACCCCCCAAAAAAAACAGTTTTGCTCTGACCGACTGGAAATTTATGGACACCCAATTTTTCACATAAAGGGTGAGAGCAGGGGCTGAAAATTTGTCACTTTATTGTCAACATATGGAACTTAATGGAAAGCATGAGAGAGCCAAATTGGACACGCACCACGGGCCTGGAATTGGGTCCGATTGGGATTGGGATTGGTAAAATGTGATTTACTCAAAATCACATTTTGTGGACTTGTCGACTTTTAGAAATCGAGGCCTCAATTGTCTGCTGACCAAAAGCAGATGATTGTGAACATGATGAGAAATCAGTGTGACTACAGAGTATCAAGTCCACTGCATATACCATTTTGAATGTAAATTCGCAGAGTGATTGATATTTGAGCAGTGCATTGTAGTTCACATCGCATCGCAGTTTTTTTCATCATTTTAACATGTTTTTCCCTTGTTTGAACATTTTCAGAAAAAGACTAAAGACTTTTTTCCACTGGAAGTTTGGACTTTGTATGGCTGTCAAATGAGGAGAAACACACACAGAAAGATAAAAATTGACATGTGGCATAAAGGCACCTTAATCTACAATAATTCATCTCATGTATACCCTGACACAGGTCGCACGTTAGCAGGGGTGTCATTGAATTTTTTCTCCCGATCAGGAGGCTAAAGACATTTTCCTGGAGTGTAGGTAACCTACACGCGCATCATCGACTAAGAAATAAGTAATTTTGGGTACATACTTTGCGGTCCACCAAGTATAAACATGTAATAAAATGTGAAAAAATCTGTAAATATTTTTGACAAAAAATCCTCAAAAAAAAACAGTGGTGAAACATGGCGAACAACGATGAAGATGGTGCTGAAGGTGGTTTGAGAAATCTTCTTAGATTATATTTAATTACATTTTCTCAAAAGTACCCATTTTTTCAATGCTAGTCAGAAAGATTCAGAATCTTTTCAGGTATCAGGCAAATAACTTTTTGCCATTTTGTAATTTTTACCTAGGTTTCAAGTTTGCAGAGGCTGCTAATCTTGGCAAATACATCCTTCAACTAAAATGAATGAACAGAAACTGTTCCATGCCCAATTCTCTGACAGATCACTTCCATGAATGTCAGAATGAGAAAAGTATTCTTTCTATACCCTTATTCCATCTTGGTATATGCACCCTTACTGTACATTATAAATGCACATGCGAAATACCTGAGTTTTGTGCCTATAGACTTTAGCTGTACATTTGAATGACCTAGCTGGCTAAATGACCCATGGGCACTATGTTGACAAATAAATATCATGACAAGTGCATTGGAAGATCGCTTTTTGACACGTAAAGCCGAAATCTGTGTTGACACAGACCAGGTGCCAATCCCAAGCCCTGTAAAGTGTAAAGTAAAGTGTCAAATGTAAAGTCAAATGCAAAGTAAAGTGTCAATGGTCATGCAAAGTTCAGTAATAAAATCTTTTCTTTTTTGTTTTAATTGACACTTGATTTTGCATTTGACTTTACATTTGACACTTTACTTTACACTTTACAGGGCTTGGGACTGCCCCCAGTTGACACACAAGTGTCAACAAGTGTGTGGGTCGCAATACGTAACTTTAGACAGACGCCATTTTTTACATCTTAGACTTGCATTAGCAGCATTATAAGATGGGAATACATGCATTAGCTCGTCACTTCTCCAATTAATCATTTTTTTTGTCGCTATGGCGAGAAGTTAAAACCCATTAGAAATTGGTATGGGTTATAATGTTCATGGGACGGATCCAAATCTTGACAAGGAACGAAGGAGGCATTATGGTTAAACAGAGCAAACAGTTTTAGTCTAGTGTCTTTAGTGCCTACGCAAACTCACTCTGCAAACGGATTCTTTTTTTAATGAATATTTCAGAAACTGCCTTGAATCAAATGGTGTCATTTTGTGCCTACACAATGGCGTTTTTTGCCGATTTTGAAACCTATGTGTGGGCACTTTATGACATTTTCAGGCTAAGCTATCATCAAGTCATTTTTTAAACTGACTTGTAAAGATACTTTAGCTGAGATAAAACCTCCCCCAAGCTTCCAGTTCACAGTGTGAGCTTGCTAAGCACTTGGTAAATGAATTGAATTGTGATTAACATTGAAAAAAATCTCTGCGAGATATTGAAAAATCTCAGAAAATATAAGATTTACTGAAAATATAAGATTTTCCACGTTTATTTATATTTTTTCCACGTTTTTTCCAGAGAGATTTAATTCAATTTTTTTGAGAGAATTTCTGAGATTTTTCAAAATATCATAAAATCTCTCAAATTATGATACCTATTTATATTTATTTACATTGTTTACCAGGTTCTCTGAGAGAGATTAAATTATATTTTATTCTTGAGAGATTTTCTGAGATTATATTGGTCTGTCGGGAAAGTTTTTTCCGTTTGCGGAACGTCTCGCATTGGATCGTCGTAGACGATCAGTGGGGTTTCAGCGATGTATATAAGCTTGAGGTTACACAAACATAAACTTTTACCGTGAAATTGATTGAGTAAAAGTGGATCCAGTAAAAATAACCCTCTCAAAAATGTCCAAAACTGGTTCACCGTTTCCCGCTTTTCGATTTTTCAATGAAATTTCGATGTAATATCGTTTGGAAACCACAGTTGTTAAAATGTATGTACGTTAACCCGAAAAATACGCGTACGCGTTATTAATTTGAACCCCTCCATGGGTTAATTTAGATAGTATGCCAGAGGACTAGTAGGAGGTTGGGGGGGGCTATCCGCCAGCTATTTATCAATCCTGGGGGCCATTCAGCCATCTATCTATCCCGGAGGCAAATTTTTTGTCTACTATCCCTACCCCCCAAATCATCCAGCTATCTACCTTAGTGATGGAAAAGCGCCAGGAAAAATGGTGCAAGGCGCCAATGGCGCCATGGCGCCATTCAAAAAATTGGCGCCGGGCGCCATAGGGCGCCAGAGAAAATAGCGCCAAGCGCCAATGGCGCCATGGCGCCATCTGAAAAAATGGCGCCGTGCGCCAAAGGGCGCCAGGAAAAATGGCAACGGGCGCCATAATGGCGCCAAAGATAAGAGTCACTATTTTAGCACGTATATCATAACAAAAGCTTTTTTAGAATAGCAATATGTTACCGTATTTCCTCCAAATGCATTTGAAATGGCGCCAGAAACAATGGCGCCGGGGCCAAAATGGCGCCAAGAATAAAATCCACTATTTTAGCTTGTATATCACCACAGAAGTATTTTTTGAAGAGCAAAGTGTTATATAATTTTTATGATGGTGAAAAGCCACAACAACTCATCTTATCATGAATGTAATATAAAGCGCCAGAATATAATGTTAGTGATGGAAAAGCGCCAGAAAAAATGGCGCCAGGCGCCAATGGCGCCATGGCGCTATTCGGAAACTGGGCGCAAAGCGCCAAGGGCGCCACAGAAAAAAGCGCCAAGCGCCAAGGGCGCCATGGCGCCATTCAGAAAGTGGGCGACAGGCGCCAAAGGCGCCACGGAAAGAGGGCGCCAAGCGCCAAGGGCGCCATGGCGCCATTTGAAAAATAGGGCGCCAGGCTGAATAAGTGTGTAAAATACCCTGTGTTGCTAAAAATATATCTCAATCACGGTAGCGCACACATTCACTTCTTACTCACGTTCCGCGGGTGTAATCAGTGAAGAAATGAAACTAGCACATATTTTTTGCATAAATTCATATTGATCCACAATGAAAATTGCCATTTGACAAAAAATGCATTCACAGCAAATTATGTCTTATAGTTTTCTGTTCTTATATTTTTTCTTGAAGTGAATGAAAATGGAATTGCAATAATTTGAACCCGTTGATTTACGGGTTTGCAAGTTCAACGGTTCATCATTCTCAGCAACGGTTAGATGCTTCTGACGAACCGTTGGACAATATATTTTCATCCACTCCAGCTGACACATATCATTATCAGTGTATGTATGGATTTTGTGGATTTTACTATAATCCAATAGTTTAGCGAGTTTACTGATTTTATAAAAATGTTCCTTGGTTCGTAACACAAACACTGAATTCAAATTTGACAATGGATTTCGTGGACTTGTGTGTCTATTTTCTGGCATTGGTCCATGCTCAAAAGGTATGCTCTTATGGCCATATTGCAGTGCTGATGTGATGTCATGAAAAGTAGAAATTTTGACCTACAATTTATTGAATGGTGTGAAACTTTGTTTAGCAAGAACCTTTATAAGAACCATCAGCTAGTGTTCCCATCTTGTTCAAAAATATGCATGAATGTTTTTCGTTTTTTTAAATGATTTCAGTCAGTTTTTCTTAATATATTATCATATTTCCTTGAATAATCTGTCCCTAACCACAATAAAACAAAGCTAGAGTAAAACAAACACCAAATATCATTTTAAATACTACAGTTAGAATTAGAAGAAAAATTAGAATTTGTAAACCCATGTTTTAAGTGGGTGCCGCTGCCGGGGTGCCCAAGATACTGTGCTCAAATCTCATGAGAACTTTGCGAATCTTTCAAAAAAAAGTTATCCAATGCAATGCAGTCTCTGCAATAAACCAACAGAATCCACGCTTGTAAATGGCTTCAGAAAGCACCTCCTAGCTTTCAAATTGAAATGGGGAGCAATTAAATGCAGCGCATCGGTGCAAATCATGTGCAATGAATAACCAGATAAACGAGACAAGTTTAGAAGCAATCATCATGTGCACGATTAAATGGAATTTTGTAGGTTCTGTCACCTGGTTGCAAAATGTGAAAACAGTTGAGATGTCTATCCACTTAAAAAATTTTTAGATATACCGTATTTCCTCGAAATACCCCCCCCCCCAAAATGAGTGTAAAGAGAACGTACATGACAAATACGGCAGTTTATGTTCTGCGTAGTGCAGAACACACGTTAAAACAATGTCGGAATCACGTTAGAACAGTGTTTATACCATCTACGTACTAATATTAGTCTACAGAACCTTATAAATGGCAGTTTTTGTTGCATTTTTCGACGTCTGCGTACGTTTCAGACGACAATTTCGTACTTGGTTTTCAAAAAATTTCTTGTGAAATAATAACCCCCCCCCTCGAAATACCCCCCCCCCTCGTTTAACCCCCCCCCCTCTCGGGACCACTATGAAACAATCACCCCCCCGGGGGTATTTCGAGGAAATACGGTACACTACCATGCAGAATAGTTGGGACTTTTCACCCTGAGGAAACCGGAGGCTTTTTATCCACCACACTTTTGTTGCTTCCCCTTCGCTGCTTCCCTGCTTTTGCACCTTGCCCAATTTTGATGATGTTCGAGTATGTTTGGGTTTGGGGATGGGCTACAACCTGGCAAATCTGGCCATGTATCTGATGTTCAATAACTTTGCCATTTCTGGGCTGATTTTGACCGTTCAACATATCAAATGATCAGGACAACCCGTCGACTGCATTTTTTATGTTGGATCAGCGAACAAACAAAATAATTGCACATTACATATTCACAGTTGAACCAAGTTTTATGTGCCATGCTCACAGTTAGTGATGGAAAAGCGCCAGAAAAAAAGGGCGCCAGGCGCCAAGGGCGCCATGGCGTCATTCGGAAAGTGGGCGCCAGGAGCCACGGAAAAAGCGCGCCAATGATTGGAACGAGGGGAACGTGCCTAATGATGTTTTACTACCAGGACCTTGGATGAAGTGGCATGAGTGGGTGAAGATCACTCATTGAATGGTTCATCAACTGGATTAGGCAAATCAGAAACTGAAAATGATGACACATCGAACATGCAAACTGGTAGTAAAACTTCAAATTATCAAAATTCCATTTTTGTCCACTTGAAGAAAACATCCACGGATAGAGAGAGAGTGGTGCATGTATTGAATGAAGTAAAATCATACTTAAAATGAATACTTTGTTATGTTGAATGACCATTTTCATTGTGTTTGAATTGGATACCATATGCGAGTGTGATTTTATGTAGAGAATACGGTTGGTTGTCTCATTTCTGTTGAACAGTGTTGTTAAAATACTGGTATTTTTGGAAAATGTAAATGTAAATCTTTTCCAAATCAAAAGTATAAATACTAATATGTGAGGTATTTTTAAAATACCAAGGAGTACGTAACAAAACGTAAACGTGAAAAAATTAGAAATAAGTATTTGCCATTCTCTTTCGGAAAATACCATTATTTTCACGTTTAGATGGGTAAATCGGAGGGGCAATTCTCCTGGAGACACATCCAGACCCTGTCAAAGGCTCTGTCGAATGTCAAATGTCATGTTATGTGTCAAAGTCATGTAGAATTGGTAACATACATTTGCCATTTTGCAGGAAATTTTACATGACTTTTGACACTTTGCATGACATTTGACATTTTACAGGGCTTTTACAGGGTCCGGGAGTGGCACCAGAAGAATCTTGTAAGTCCTCTGTCGAATCATCTCCAAGTTCTGACTTTGTAGAGTCAAAAGCCGCTGTCAGAATCTTTCCGCCGCCGATTTCCAAAAATATTCAAAAACATCAAAAACAGTCTACTGTCAGATATTTTACGTTTTTACTAATTTTATATTTTTTGTTTTTTCTTCCCAATTATGCCACTCGTCGAATTTCTGTGGCAGAAAATTGGCGTTCACTGTCCAAGGCGTGAATGCGTGCTTAATTAATTAATGAGATAGTTTTTGAGGTACGGGGAGTTTACACACAATTCAGGAACAGTCACCAGAACCCCTTGAGGTCCTGGCAAGTTCCCGAGGATGGACACATCAACTTACCAGCCGTTTTGTATCTACCGACGATTTACTTTGGTTAATTGTTAGATTTAAATGAAAATAAATTAAAAAGCTCCAGTTAGCTTCAAGCAGTTAGTATGCTCCAGGGGGACCAAATTGGTTTGCATGGGAAGTTTATTTAGCTAATAATTGGAGTCAATTCACAGTCACACAAAATGAGTCGT